>JAAIXJ010001911.1:44336-119600 GCA_013403705.1 Heliconius hermathena | reverse complement strand
TTATTCCCGACTGCTAAGGAAGGGTTATGTTTTTCGCGCGTATCTTGTATGTATGTATGTAATATTCTTTATTACCTCACATCTCCAGAACCGCTGAACGGATTTACATAATTGAGGTATCGTTAGATTTGTATTAGCAGCCCAAGTGTTCTTAGATAGGTGACGTTAAAAAAAAATATTCATGGCGGCTGTGGTACGCTATTGGACTTAGTGAAAAATAAAAATTTAGTTTCGAATACTACAATATGGGTATCAAATTCAAGAGCTCAATTTCAGGATTTCAAAAAGGTATATCATAATTATCATTACCATAATAAATTCTAACAAAAAAATGAAAAGAAAAAAAATATTTGTAAAAACAAAAACCCCGACTGCATAAAACTAAAAAGAAAATAAACAAGTCCAATAGTTTATTAGGATTAACAGTCGGGAGCTCTTTTAATTATGCGGGGTTCCTGGTAAAGATTTTATTGATTGAAAAATTACTTATAGGTCCCGACTGTTAATCTTAATTAACTATTGGACTTGTTTATTTTCTTTTTAGTTTTATGCAGTCGGGGTTTTTGTTTTTATATTTTTTTTTTATTTTTCACTTTTTTGTTAGAATTCATTATGGTAATCATAATCATGATATACTTTTTTGAAATACTCGTAGTAAGCTCTTGAATTTGAGACCCATACTGTGGTATTCGAAACGAAAAATTTTTTTTTTCACTAAGTCCAATGGCGTCCCACAGCCGCCATGATTGTTTTTCTTTAACGTCAACTATCTAAGAACACTTGGGCTGCTAATACAAATCTAACGATACCTCAATTATGTAAATCCGTTCAGCGGTTCTGGAAATATGAGATAATAAAGAATAATACATACATACAAGATACGCGCGAAAAACATAACCCTTCCTTAGCAGTCGGGAAAAAAATACTTACTAAAATAGATTTGATACAACAAAAAATGTAGCCTACACCACAACTCTCTGCTCTTCTAATACAAAATATGAAATGTCCGTTTATTATAATAATATTTATATGCTTCCTATTCTATAAATAAGAAAATCGTTTACAAATTAGTTTAGTAGACATTGTAAATAACTCTGTCCGAACAAAAATTAATGAATGGCGAACTTCGATTCGGCTCAAAGATTAATTATTTAAATCTGAGTCCATTGTCCGTTGTTGTCGACAGTTTTGGATCCTTTTATAAAATTTCAGACCATTGTTTTGGACTCGATATGAAAAAAAAAGTTCTTTACGCAATATTCACTAACGTCTCATAATACTTTCCATACAATTTTATACTCTGTTACAGGGTGTTTAGAAATGTAAATGTGTAGCTGCAGCTTTTTCAGCGGCAGTAAGCCGTTTGCACCTCTGAATAACGAGGTCACGAGGATTTTTGTTTTCGCCGGTCATTTAAAACTTTCATTAGTGAATTCGTGCGCGCTAAAAAATTCAAGTTTTTTTCTTAAAGTTGTTTAATTAAATTGTAGTTGAATTGCGACCGCGCCTCGCACTTTACACAAAAAATGTTGTTGCTCGCTGCGACGCTTTATTGTTCAATTAAAATGTTTTATTTTATTTTTAATTATTATGTAAAGTTGTTGCTTAGTTTCTAATATTTTAATCATTTTGTTTGTTTACGTTACTTTTCATATTTATACATAAATGTAGACTGAAATGTTTTTGCGAGTTTATCATGGCGTAGTATATACTGCGTGGTATATACGGATACTCACTAAGAGCAATGATTTTATTTTATTTTTATTATTTTCATTTTACTACTCTGATAGACAAAGCGCGATGTTAAGTTCTGCCACTTAACACGAAATGTCTGGAAATTTAGACGAAATGCGGAAAACCTGTACAAAACGTGACGCTGTTTTTTCTACCTGTTTTTTTATATTTTGAAATCCTTATTTTCCCGAGGCCGTCTGACTTTAAATATATAGTATAAATTCGATACGCTAAGCTACTATGGTAATGAGTTCAATTGTCATTAGGGAAAATGATTATAAGAATTCCACTACTGAACGCACAATGGCTCAAAAATTAGGCAGAAAATAGGGGACATAGCGTCTTAACGTTAAACTACTCTTGTCTATCCTGCTATGAGGAACAAAGCAAGATGCTATTTTTGCTTCTTTTTTCTTCTATAAAGCTTTATATAAAAACATAAAAATATTTAATACAAATATACACATAAAAACAAAGATATAGTAAACATATTAAACTAACCGAGGTCAGTCGTGGCGCAGGGGCACCAGCGAATATGCAACTGTAAACCCGATAGATTGTGGGTCCGATTCCTATTCGAGAAAAAGCAATATTTAATATTTTTATGTACTCGCTTTGATAACGAGGCAATACACTTTGCCTCGTTATCGTCGTTGAGTTCACCACGCACTTCTTCAGTCTTCAGAATTCGGAGGAAAGTCAGGAACGGAAGTGTCTTAATAAGAACAGAGTATCTGACACTAGATTCCTAAGTTCCCGCGCCTATCCTTTTATTTGCAGGATATAACGTGAAGCTAAAAAAGCTTAACTAATTAACTGAAACTTGTGAATATTTGTTATGGTATTATTTTATTTCAGTGAAGTTATTCAAAAGTGTTCAGTTTTCTCTGCTTCTTTCAGTTAGGTTTTGCTTCTGTTTTTTTTTTTCAGTTAGCTCATTCATTTCATACATATAACTTTACTAATTACTAAAAAATGTTTTATAGTATTTATTGTATTTTACGTTTATAACACTTTAAAATTATTTATTTTTATTAAAATAACAAAATAACGTACTGTTACGATGGCTTTCTCTAAAAGTCCTTTTGTAATATAAAATACTTTAACATTTCTAAAACTAATCTATTAACATGTTATTTCGCAGAGTTAGACTGACTTAGAATAGAATAACATTAGAAACGAAAAGTAAATTGTACCGACAATAATAGTACAATGTATCAGGTACGTAGATACATAACGAATAATAAAATATTACTGACTCGCTGACATACTACATAAAGGAACTAATTCTGTTCATAACCGTACGTACTTATATTTTTCGAACATTATACTTCATCAAAACCAATACAAAATATATAAAGACGCCATTATAACATACGAAAGTAAATATCGTTATAATTAGAGAGGAAATATTCGACCAATTTCGGTTGGGTTCTTGAAATTTCCATTTGGTCTGAAGGGCAATTTTTCCCTACATATAAGTTACCCAATTTGTTAACGCCGGCCAATCCTACCGTCAACTCTGGGGCGGTATAGTCGGGAGAAAAAATGTCAAAAACATATGTAGTTAATATTTTTGTTAAAAATTGTGGTTTATGCATTACTTCCAAGAAACATAAAAATATGGAATATGTTTAATATTATTTCATTGCTAATTACATGATAAATTGTTTATTATTTTGAACCCTATATTTCAAATGACTATAAAATACCTCAATTATTATTGAGAACTACCTATTTATGATTATTAATTCGATATCGAATTTACAGTGCGGAAGCCTTAATCTTTACATTTGCATTTCACTAGAAATATATATTATAATACTTAGAAAAAATACTTGAAAATTAATTTTGAGTTAAACAAATAACTTTTATATTACAATATTTTTCAGTTTGCTAAGCAACTAAGCTACCAAAAATTCATTTAAGGCATATCACGTAAAAAATTGCTACTAAATTATAAAACTGTATTTAAAATATATAAAAAAGTTACAATTTTCAACTAGTTTATTGATTGAAGATATTATTAAGAAAAGTAACTACGAGTTTTCTTTAACATTGTACCTACAAAGAAGCTACGGGACGATGGATCAAACTCAGACGGGTCGGCTTTGCGCAAGAATAGATAAAGTTCTTCGTAAAAAGCTAGATAGAGTTGTGAAACTTAACAATATCTTTACATTTACATTGTATTATTTAGTTTGAGACTGTTTAAAGTACAAGACATTTTTTATATTCCTAGCGGGTTAGCCAGAGAGAGAAAAGCACTACGAAAGTCCAAGATCTTTGGCATATGTCTACAAATAATACTGGTTACTAAAACGGATGTCACAAGTTCAGTGTTTTAACGAAGCTATTTGACTATTTTGAAAAACTTTTTGGTTTAACATTAACAAAATCCTGTATTACTCAGATACTTCGCTTACTTACAATATTACGAGAAACTTCTTATTAAATTATTATTGCTTCACATAACACATAACTTCCTAGGTCTTTAGTAAGACTTACATATTTAATATTATATATTGAGTACAACTTTATTGTAATAATTGGAGGTACCAATATCGTAAAAGCAATGGGCGAAAAACTGTGAAAATTTATCGGTGATAAGTATCGCAAATTTTTAATTAACAATTAATTTTTCGATACAAATTCGAATCAAATATTTTTAGCAAAGAAAGACTAGTGTACAAGAAACTCAGTTCTATTCATTTTGGAAATATTACTTAATTGAAAACCCACAATCATCACGCCTGTTACTGGACTGTGGTACGATACAACGTCAAATATGGTTTATTTTTCTATACCATTTTTCGTTATTGTTTATACGTTTATATTTTTAAAATAAAAAATAAATAAATGGTGCTACATGTACAATTAACTTTCCGCCTAATTTTCGCGACATTACGTGTTAAGTGGCGGAAATCAGCGCCGCAATTTGTCTTGACGCCAGAGCGAGAAAATGAAAACAATTCGTAACTTCCCGAGCGGAAATCGAACTCAAAATCAGCTGCTCAGTACAGCGGACTCATAATTATATAAAAAATCAATGCGAGTCCGACTTGCACACCAAGGGTTCCCAATTTCAGGGTTTAGTACAACTTATAAAAATTGACAAACTTAAGTACAAACTTAAGTTTCTTACAAACCACCAGGTTTGAATCGAATCGTACTAATATTATGAATATCAAAATTTGGGGGGATGGATGCTTATTCCATTTTCACGCAAAAACTGCTGAATTGATTTAGATGAAACTTTACAGTAACAAAGCTTTAAACACATAGACTACAAATAATGTAAATATTTTATATGATTTGTCTTTAATTTAGCGATAAATTTAAGCAGGCGAAGCCGAGTGTTGGTCGCTAATAAACCATAATTATTTTCTAGCAAGTTCTCACTTTGTAACTGACTCCCCACTCTACTCAATAAAATATTTAAATAAAATTATTTTAATAATAATTTTAATATTTTAGTACGGCTCGTGATACGTCTAATATAGTTAGAACCTTTCATATTGATCGTAAGTAATCCAATATCTTTTAGAGATTCAGAAGTAACAGTATTAATATGAAATGTACCATAAATTTAATATAAGTACAAATAAAATATATTATGATAAATAAAATGTCATAGTCTGCCCGTTTCAATCTCTCTTAAGAATATCTTAGACGTCTTATCCTCGTCTCTGTTATACCTAGTCATTACTGATAGTTATAACTAAGGGGAGGATAGTGAGTGGCCCCGCACCCGCCACTTACCGTGGATTCCAGCCGTTCGGCTTTGAAGCCTCCGGGACGGATCGGAATAGTTTATATTTATTATTCTTATAATACTTTTGCGAAAGATCAATTATTAAATAACTGATTCAAAGACCGAAGTTTAATAAACATATTTGCAGTGGAGTTGAGATTATTATATGTAGGCCGTAGCCATAATTACATAACATATAAGTCTCTGCTTCACATATCAGATCGAACTCCCTACCGCTAGGCGGCCGATTATGTGATTCCACTTCAGTTTGTTTCTTTAGAGAGCTTTACATCAATATACCCATTTAACGTTCATGTATGTTTCTTATAACTATATATTTACTTATCGTATCTTAATAACATTGAATTATATATGTATAATGTGACGAGTTTATTATTTCCGTGTGAATTCGTTAATATAGTATAATTCTTATTATAATTATTACCTTCGTGCTCTTATTATATGCCTTAGTTTCAATATTAATATAATTTATATTCACTGTTATTGTAACGCCTCTTTTAAATAGAACCATCGTAGAATAACACGCACAGCACACACCCTGCAGCTGTTTGTCTGAACTGGCACTAGATTCAGAGTTGTGAGAATGTAATATAGAAAATTTCAGCGACTCTAAGAAGGCACGATTCTACTACCAGTTCAGTGAAGCACCTCAGTATGAGAAGAACTGGCGGAAGAAACTCAGCAGCAGAATCCAACACTACTAAAGCAATTCGCTTATACGGCTATATACTATAAGTATGTCGTCGACATCATTGATTGACGCATAATGTTTTCTACGATAAAACCAAGCGTTGGACAAATAAGCGGACACTACTATATATGTACACCAGAGCTGGGACATAAAATAGCATCACACACCTATCCATCATACACCAAGTGTTAACGTTGACGCACCGCAAAGCACCGCGAAACTATCTAAATATAATATATATAAAATTAAATGCCATAGCAATTCACTTAGCCAAGCACATTAGTACCAGCGAAGCCAAGCAGCAGTCGGTTGTGACTATATTAGTCAATAGTAAAACATAGGGTCATTAAACTCTAACAGTAGTATAAATTGTAAATAATTAATATTTGGTTAATGTCTAAAATCTTTATGATATTTAATTAAATATATTGATAGATTACCTTTATTGTAGGACATTAAATAGACTCATATTATACAATATTTATAAATTGTAAATAGTACGTATATTGATATAATAGTTTTATATCATATTATAAATGATACTATTATATTTATATTTTCTTTTACAATAACACGTTAAATATTTATTATAATATATATAGACATCACATTTATTAGTAATTATAATTCACCAAACCTATTTAACTCTCATTTCACAATTCACATACACGCATCTAACAAAGATGGCGGCAGGCATTCTGCGTACATTAATATTATATAATTGTAATTTTACATACTTCATAGAACATTTTCATTTATCATGTATTTATTTCCATTTACTAAATAAATAATATTTATCTCTGGATATTGACGGCATTATATGCATTAATATCACTCTTCTTTGTTTTTATAATAATCTATCAAAAACTTACCGACGAAGTATTCCAAAACAAACAATCGTAAATAGTGAAAGCACTTATAACTTATCTTAGTAGCCTCGAATACTTATATCCCAATTGCAGACATAATCTCACATGTTTTTTTAAATATTGGATATAACTAAATGTATATTAATTATAAATTAAAACTTTTCTAAACATTTTTAACATCCATCCTTCCTCAGACGCGTCCGCCCTCTCCCTTCTCTTTCTTTCCTTTTCTTGACTTTGACGTTGACAGTAACTTATTCAGCCAACATGATATTTTACAATAATTTAAATATTATTTACGTTATTATTTATTTTAAATTATAATACACAATGATTAAATATAATTATTAAATAATTTTTAATAAATATATTTTATATCTGCGTGTTTTACCTACGCTATATTACGTCACTTTAATATTACATGTGAACGGAACGCGTAATTAAAGAACTAAACTAAACTATTATTTATAAGATTGTGTTTATCTTAAGCTATAAATTAAATAATGTTATAAACTATATTTATAACATTTTTTTATAAATTATTATTTTTTTAATTAATTATATTATTTACCTACACATGTTAGTTCTGGTATGGATGTACTAATTTTGTATAAAATAAACTACAAATATAAGTTTGTAATGATTTTATTCTATGAAATACCTATAAATTTTCACTATTCGATATTTTTTCTTATTTTGTTGTAAGTTCTGCCAATTTACATAACTAACATACTAAAGGACGCGTAAATGCAAATTAGTATTTAAAATTCAGGATCGTACACCTCAATATTTGATATTAATTTCAGCTTCATAACTCCATGCGATTTCGAGATAAATGTTCTTCTTGACAGACAGATAACAAAGTGATCCTAAAAAGATTCTGTTTTTTTTTCCTTTTAAGATACGGAACCCTAAAATACTTATATTGAAAATATGTGTAATAATTGCTATTATAAGCATTAAATTTGCAAATATTTAATTAAATGTTATACGCTCATATGGGCTGTATATAGAAGTAACTTGTAAGGAGTTGAACGTCGGTCGGCAGTTACTGGGACAGATGTGGAGAAAATTAATCAAGGTCGGGTAAAACATTATCTAAGTTTGAATGACCCTAACATAATGGAGCTACTAATAGAGCGATTTAAAGAAAAAAAATATTTTCTCGGAATTCGATAAATCTAATCTAATTCTTGTTTTGATAAGATAACTAGTCACACAACAACAAGACAAACAAACAACAAGACAAACATCTTCAGTGAGTCTAACTGTACATAGTATGAAAATGTATATATCTATATATAGGATATCACAATATCCTGTATATAGATATACACATTTTTTTAAATTATTTTTTTCTTTAAAGTGCGAGGAAAATAGTAAAACTTCAACTCTAAATTCTCTCTACTGTCAAGAAAGACAGGAACATAATTGAAATTATATCGCTATAAGCATGTTACGCTTTAGATTAATTAGATCTTTTGATATTCAGGATTTTTATACATTTTAAATGGAGAACAGAGTGTCTTAACACTAAGTTCCCTGTGCCTACCTAGCTGTATGCGGGATCCAGCGTTAAGCTGATTTTTGATTTATTTTATTTACATATTTAAAATAAAACTTCCCGTGACCACGGACTTCTACAAAGTATCCGAAACAATGGGTTACCAAAAATGTACAATAATATAATATACGCGATTAATCCGGCTCAAGAATTTAATTTAAAATTTTACGCTACTTTAGAGGGCACAATTATACGGTTGTCTTACAAGAATTAATGTGACGGGTCCCCTTTTAACAAGTTGTATGGCGTCGGACACGATGTTACATCGTGTATCGCGTTTACTAATTAGTATACTTATATTGCTGCTATAAACCTTTCATAATCGCATCAAGACTACGTTTACCCTCGTAATGAAATTATATTATATCTCGTCCGCTCAAAGGAAAATAAATGAGAACTGACAAATAATGAAGATAAAATAAAACAATTGTTCTTGTATTGATATCCAAGCTCGAACTGATTAAGCTAGACGCCGGAAAGTCGCCATTAGGATATGTATAAGATTGTTCTTTATGGTGGTCACTGTTTTAAATAAAATAAAAAAAATAAATTAGCTTCACGCTGTCTCCCGCACACAGCAGGGTAGGCAGAGGGAACCTAGTGTTAAGACACTCCGTTCCCCACTTTCTGCCGAATTCTGGAGGCATTGCGTGTTGAGTGGCAGAACTCAACGCCGCGCTTAACCTCGACACCAGAGCGAAGAAATGGAAATATAAATTTAAGTAAATATTTCATCTCCTCGAGTGGGGATCGAACCCACAACCAGTCGATTTTGCAGTCACACCTCGTGCCCCTGCGCCACGACCGGCCTCATATATAATATATAGATGTTGTCAATAAACGGGCTTAAAATCGAGAAAATACAGAATTTATGTCTTTAACTCAAGTACACAATTTATTATATTAGGGTTTGTACGGAAAGTAGTTCGTGTAACGTTCAAAACTTGACTTTCCAAGATATTTAATAACTTTTTGACAGTGCGAACCATACTCTGCCACTTTATCACCATAGGGGTAGCCAGAAAAGGCAGAGTAACAAACTTCGGTTCGGATCCGGACTCTTCATAACTCTTTCACCTCGTCCTCAGGGAACTTCTATATACATGCCCTCCGGGCAGTCCTCATGCTTGTTACGTGATCTTCCTTCAGTATTATCGATATGTACTCTCGAAGGTCAACCGAGGTCCCCTCTGTTACTCTTAACACTTATTCTTGCTTCACCAAACCTGTTTTACTATTCATTCATCACTCATTTTCTCGACATGCCTAAAAATTTTGTATTTCAGTTAATTTATAATATGTATGATTCTACGAAGTACACGTACATAATCATTTAACATTCAACAAATTTATTTTGTGAGTTTTCAGTACATTTCATGGAACCACGGTTTTCCAAATTAATATTATTTAAAATGAACTTGTTATCTAACGAAGCTCCCCACTTTTACACCCTAAAACGTAATGGAACTCCGCCGAGGTGATTGTTTGCGAGCTAAATTAAAATTTACATTTATACCAAGCCACGAGCAGCGATTGCAGAAATATTACTCCTAGAGCTCAGTATCATGCCTACCAATTATGTTTTTTTTATTTTTCCTCGTTTCGTACACGAAACAGAACACTTATCAGTAGTTACTTTTAAATTCTTTTCTTGTATTTGACGTAATATTATAATAAATTTAAAAAAATGCTTCGCGCTGTATCCCGTACACAGCAGGGTAGGCAGAAGGAACCTAGTGTTAAAACAATCCGTTTACCACTTTCCGCTGAATTCTGGAGGCATTGCGTGTTAAGTGGCGAAACTCAACGCCGTCCTTTGCCTCGACACCCGAGCGAAGAAATGGAAATACACATTTTAAATAAATATTTAAATCTTATCTAATATAACAAACAACCAGCCTTACTTAATAATTTCCTACCATACAATATCCATTTTTCAATGAAAACCAAATAAGCCGCCCAAAACAAAATCAGTAAAATCCTGATTTCCTGGTTACTTACTTCAAAGGCCCTTTCTTTCCTTCACTTATCACTTGTCACTTTGATCAATACGTGTCAAAGCCAAGTTGGCACGCGGTTGGCTCGTATCCTGTTGTAGCAATAAAATATATCTCATTGGCAGATGTTAGAACTGACGTGTATAAAATTTTCGGTGAGAAGTAAAAGGTATGGAAGTATTATGAAGACTATAAAAAAATGTTTAGTATATTTTTTTAATTTCACGATTTATTCATAGAGAGTAACCGAAGAGAGCGAAGCCAAACGCTATTATTTTATACATACATATTTTTAGCTTCACGCTATATCCCGCATATAGCAGGGTATGCAGAGGGAACCTAGTATTAAGATATTCCATTCCGCTCCTTTCCGCTCCATTCCTATATTCCGCTGATTTTTCGAGACATTGTGTGTTGAGTGTCTAAGCAATAAAAATATTAATAAATAATAATTAATTTCAACGAGTGGGAATCGAACCCACTACCGTCGCGTTTACAGAGTCACATGATTGCGCCACTGCCACCCAGGGCTTCTATTGTATAAATGAATAATTTTAACATGGATTTTTTGGTTCATTTGTTTTCTGGTCCATTTGTTTAGTAATAAGAAAAAGTCTAATCATAAGTGTCAAAACAATACATTCTTCATTTTCCGACCGAGTTCTATACAATGCGTGCGCGGTGGCGTGACTCAACACCGCGCTCAACAAAGAATCGCGGACTTTCTAAATATCTTTATATTCTTATTTAGTAAATAACATTTTTATCAAAAATATCTATAAAAACATTTACAAAAATCAGTTTATAGATATAAAAGATGTAACATTCCATCAGTAAAAGCAACATTTTACTATGAATACAAGATGACATTCTGATGCTAGTACGTTAGTACTCGTAAGTCGCTCAGAGGTGTCGTCGTGTTGGTGACAGGTTTTCCGATGAAAGCTTGAAATATTCGAAGGTTCGACCGATCCATCAATCAATGTGGCGTGATCAACAGAGAACGAAACTGTTACTGAATTTAAACTTCAGCACACTCTTATTTCGCAGTATTGTGTTAACTGACTGCAATGTATTAATACTAATAATTAGGAAGCCAGTCGTGGTGTATTGACAGAAGCATGCAACTATAAACACGACAGGTTATGGGTTTGATTCCCACTCGATAAAAGACATATTTAATATTTTCATTTTCTCGCTATACTAACGAAGCAAAGCTCGACGTTGACTTGACACGCAGTATCTCTAGAATTTGGCGGAGAGTAGGGAATGAAATTGTCTTAATGGGAATAGAGTGTCTTAATATTTGGCTCCCAGGTTACCTCTGCGTATCCTGCTTTATGTGCGATACAGCGTAAAGATAAAAAACAAGGAAAAAAGAGTACGGACCAAGCATTTTTAATAAAAAGTGTCTGTATCTGTAAAAAATCATTGCAGAGTAGTAAACGTAGAGTCCAGACGCTTCGTACTCCACTTTACATCATGCATCTTGCCATCGCGTGTTGCTATTCCTTTTAGCTTAATCTCCGTAGGTATATATAGATCTGATGGTTGTAGAGTCTATTTTCACCTTAAAAACACTGTTGCAGGAACGTTTACGAGCAAAAGCTATTATATAAGTATTTTTCGGCCTCTCAGTCTTTATAAAGATTTTATTCATACTTTATAAAGATTTGAAGAAAAAAGAATTATTTAAATCAATAAATACTCAGAATTTGATACATTTGTTTAACTCCATAAATATTTTCATTTATATTTCCTAGAATCCAATTCAATAATTCCAAAACTCTATTCTCCAAGTGAAATCGATATACATTCATATATATTAAAAAAAAATCAAAATCAAATCATCTTCACGCTGTATCCCACACACAGCAGGGTAGGCAGAAGGAACCTAATGTTAAGACACTCCGTTCCCCACTTTCTGCAGAATTCTGGAGGCATTGCGTGTTGAGTGGCAGAACTCAACGCTTTGCATCGAGACCAGAGCGAAGAAATGGAAATATAAATATAAGTAAATATTTCATCTCCTCGAGTGAGGATCGAACCACAACCAGTCCACAACCACAACCATACTTTGTGCCACGACTGGCTTCAACACTTCGTAATAAAAAATACCTATTAAAAACATTGACTTTACTACTAGGTAGGTATAAACGTAGCAAATTATTCGTAACAGAGGTTCGCATGTCCATTTCATAGCACGTAACCTGCACTAATTGCATCAAAGCGTCCAGCACCGGTTTTTGTCCCGCTAAATGACATCGTGGACAGCGGGACGCACAATAACGGCGTGCATTCGTTCGCCGGCGATTGCTATGAAATGTGTGCGCTGTTTGATTAAAACCGCACATTTGGTAATCAACACTTTAATATAAAAATGTCGTAAATATTGTTGAGTATTGTAGGTTTGTTTAACTGGAAAGATATTTTATAGTTTATTACGGCGTCTGGCTGGCTGTAAGTGATGGTTGAAGGTTCGGTGCCGTTTCGGGGGATTGGATTTTCATTTCGGTTCGGCAATAAAGTCGCAAAAATTTGGAGGAAAATAAGAAAGGTAATATTAATAAAGGGAAAATATATTATTTTGATCAAGGTATTGCGTATTGAGTTCCGGAATTCAACGCTGCGCCCCCGAGCCACGATGCGTCAAAATACAAAATAATGTTCTTTTCTCATTAGAGTAATATAGATGTACCTATACATGTGAAATTGATTGCATAACTATTTTGGCAACAATTCCGATCCATATCTTCTGGGGTGACACGCACAGGTGTTCGGCGCTAAATTGTTTATACGAGTCACGTGTATGTAAGTATCTACAGCAATACAGCAATTATTTTAACATAACAAGAGTATGTAGAAATCAATATCGCAGATAATATACTTATTTTTGTTATCCTGTGAAATATTCGAAACCATAATTATCACGATCTAAATATATATATATATATATATATATATATATATATATATATATATATATATATATATATATATATATATACATATATAGATATTGTAAAAAGTGTAAAATAGTTTTTAAATTAATAAAATCGGACACTTCATTCAAAAGATTTAACGAATTTTGAAAATATCAATCTAAACAAAATCATGTCATAATAAAAAAGGGGAGTGTGGTGCCTCGCGCAGCGTAGCGGCTTGACTCTGCGGAGGTGGGGGGGAGATAGATTTTGAGGGATAGATTTTTTGTTTCTTTATTTGAATTGAATAGGCTCCGAAACTACAGGACCGATTTGGAAAATTCTTTTACAATTAGACGATTAACGTGTAAAGAAATACCAAAAGAAAAAAAACTTTATATCGCGTACGCTGTGAAAATTTTTGACAATATAGCAAAGTGATGTACTACAATTTTATAGAAGACATCAATATCTACAGAAAAATTTACAATACCATGTGTAACTGTTAGTGTTATGCCACAATAACTAATTTTCAAAGGAAAATGTGCAAACTAACTACAATAGAGCCGCCATCGTAGTACAGAGGGGCATCTAAAAAATATATTTATTATTGTGAAAGAATAAAAAGAGTGTGTGATTCCTCTGTAGGTATTTTATATTCTGTCATTATGAACAGCTTTAAACTTTGCATACAAAGGAATCCCGTAGTATATCTACTTTTTTCCAATTATTATTACCAGTGCAGTATCAATACTAATGTGGTATCTATACATTTATATATAAGACATTTAATAATTTTTCGCCCTTTAGTGTTTTTCAGGTGGAAAACATAAACAATTTTTTAATTTGAGAAAATATTTTGTTAAGTATAAAAATGATGGTAGTTTTTATAATTCTAATAGAATTAAACAATTTTCTAAAATTTTCTTATCTTGCATGCGCTGTAATAACTATTAGAAACTGTTAAATAAAAAAATACATTCTCATTTATATAAATATATTAAATGTTATTATGATATAAGATATTATATGTTATTTTAATTTTTATCTTAAAATAAATAAATTTATTTTGATCAAATTCTAATCTCCTATGATAAGTTAGTTATTTAATTATTACACCATTCATACATAATGAATGTTACAATAAAAAATAAAAAAATAAATTAGCTTCACGCTGTATCCCGCACACAGCAGGGTAGGCAGAGGGAACCTAGTGTTAAGACACTCCGTTCCCCACTTTCTGCCGAATTCTGGAGGCATTGCGTGTTGAGTGGCAGAACTCAACGCCGCGCTTAACCTCGACACCAGAGCGAAGAAATGGAAATATAAATTTAAGTAAATATTTCATCTCTTCGAGTGGGGATCGAACCCACAACCAGTCGGTTTTGCAGTCACACCTCGTGCCGCTGTGCCACGACCGGGCTCAATATGTTACAATAAAAAGTAAATAAAAAGAATTAAACCGATTTTGCCGCTCCCGCACCGCGCTTGCGTCTCCGCTCCTTAAATAGGTTAAGCCATTTCTGAGATAAGCGTCGACAAATAGAAAAACCAACAAACAGACAACATTTTTGAATATCATTGTTTCTGGTTCTATTACTTTGTTAAATGCCCCCAATAATAGTTTTTGATAAGTTTAATGAAAATCGAAAATGCCACCCTATGGTTTTTATAATTTTCACTTTAGAAATCTTAAATGGGCTGCAAGCATACTTTATTTATTAAAACTGGAACGTAATTCCCTGTACTTAAACAAACAAATAATTCACAAATTTAAGCGTACGAAGCCGCGAGCTGGTCGCTAGTCTTATATAATTTGGGATATCCATGGCTGGCTTTTGAACACTTAAAATTTATTATAACTCTCTGGTGTCGTGACGTCCCCAAAGTATAAATAACTTCTGTACAAAATATACTTACGTGCTTACATTTCTCTACGTCTGAACTTTATATTTAAAAATCACAAAATAAATTATCAGCTTCACGCTGTATCCCGCACACAGCAGGGTAGGCAGAGGGAACCTAGTATTAAGACACTCCGTTCCCCACTTTCTGCCGAATTCTGGAGGCATTGCATATTGAATGGCAGAACTCAACGCCGCGCTTTGCCTCGACACCACAGCGAAGAAATGGAAATATACATTTAAGTAAATATTTCATCTCCTCGTATGGAGATCTAACCCACTAACAGTCGGTTTTACAGTCACACTTTGTGCCCCTGCGCCACGACTGGCCTCGAACTTCAAAATCGTATTCACGTAATATAATTATTTTTCAAACACGCATACGTAAAAAAATTGAGCAAGTTATATTCCACTTTTTTATTTAAATATAGTAGCAGTATTTTTCATTATTTACCCCAAATGTTAAAATTATATAATTTATTTCAGCCAAATTACGTAAATATGTACTTAATGACTACAAATAAATAGTTAAGGTTGAATATAAGCGAATTGGGGAGAAATAAGTAATACATAACATAATATAGTAAAGTCTCTTGATGGCTGTGTGTCTTCCATTTTATTTTCCAACTTAATCTACCTTTAAAGATATTATTTAATGGATAATGCTTTGACTTGTGATGTGTCTAGTGGTTAAATCTATAAATCATTATGATCATATGTCTAGTGGTTAAATCTATAAATTATTATGATCGTGAGTTACCCAAAATCTTTTAGAGATTCAGAAATAACAGTGTTAAGAAAGTTATATATACAACACATGAGCTTAAAATGCCCCACCCCTACTGTCTCGATTATTTTCTATGATTGAACAAGGTATTAGAACCAAGGGCGGATACTACTACATACACCAGAGTTTCAGGACATAAAATAGTGCCACACGCCCGTATGAGACGAGTGGACACTACTACATACACCAAAGCTGGGACATATAATAGCATCACACATTTTGCCATCTTTATAAATAATGTTACATAGAGAGAGGCCCATTGTGCACGAGTCCGACTCGAACTTGTTCAGTTTTATACGCTTACTTTTTTTCCCCGAAGTTCTCGATACTTAGGCAGAAAGAATCTCGTATTCAAACAATTCTTACTCCATTTTTATTCATCTTGTTGAATGGTGGAACTCAATACTGCATTTTGACTTACAAAAAATTACTGGATATTCTTTAAGCGTTATTTCTATACATAGGTGATTTTACCAAAAAATATATTGAATTAAAATGTTTTACATACCGATTACAGGCAGAGTGGGCTATATCGAAACAATTAAAGATCATCAGAAAAGATAGAGACGAAGGTTATATATATATATATNATATATATATATATATATATATATATATATATATATATATATATATATATATTGAGGCCGGTCGTGGCGCAGCGGCACTAGGTTCCCTCTGCCTACCCTGCTGTGTGCGGGATACAGCGTGAAGCTAATATAATTTTTTTTAATTTTTTTTCTTACACGAAAAAATTGGTTACCCGATACAAAAATATTTTTACAACTCAATCTCAATTGCATTAACCATTATATTCTTACAATTCACACCAGGTCCTGAGATTAGCGAAATCAATTCAATAAATTATTCTGTTTTATATAACTAAGTGATAATTGTATAAATGAATTAAAAAATAAATTTAAAAAGATCACGCTAAATTAAAAGGAAGATAAAATAACGTTCGCAAATAAAGTAAAATCTACAAGTTAGCTATACTATTATAAAAATAAGAAAGCGTCGACCATCTTATAAATGATTCAAACGGCCATTAGACAGTATTAATGAATTTAGGACTTCAAGCTCTCAATTGACAACTTAGTCTTTTTTACGTTTCTTTCTTCTGGTTGACAGTGCTCGTGTCAAGTTCACTTTAAAGAAACCTAAGCACCTAATTACGAACCGCTCTCAAGTCTGAGATCGATCTTGAGATGCCGTTTACATATTATGCCGTTTAGATGTATTAATGAAGGCAGAATCTCAAAATTGAGAGCGATTAATAAATATAGGCCCTAGATTCCTTGGAATCGGTAACAATCGCGCAATGAAATAGCAATTGACTGTAAATACTACACGTACGCACGAAGCATTGCGTGTTGAATAGCGGAACTCAACGCCGCGTTTTGTCTTATTTCGAGATGAAAGTATGAAATATTTAATTTCATCAAGTAGAAATCAACTGTGTACAGTTGCACGCTCGTGCCCCTGCGCCACGACTGGCCTCAATCCTCCCTCCTATGCGGATGAAAGTGTGAAGTTGGTTGATATAGAGTTACGCAGTCAAAAATAGAAAGTATCCAACCAAAATGAAAAACACCAAAATACAAAGAATTATTCGGGATACCATTTAAAATTCCGCGAATACACAGGTCGAGGAAAAGGCTCTTAATCAAAAATAACGAAGCAACAAAATTCAATGAACGCGCCTCATAAAATATTCCGTAATGGAAAATATTAAATTCCACGACCAAAAATACATGTAAAACATTAGCCATTATTTTTGTAGACCACCAATTATACGAGATTCTCCTAAACGCGAAACTTTTTCTATAACAATAGGATATATAGGACATATTGCAGCGTTTCGAGAGAGGACCCAGAGGTAAATTAAAATAATTATACAGTAAAAAAAAACTAATAAACATACTTTTTTTGCACTAAAACGTAAACGCTACAACTGTCATAGGATCTATTTGGAGTTACCCTATACTCAAGTGGTTTTCTAGTAACCTCTGAAGAGTTCCATTGGCTCCATCACTAGATCAGCCCGATGATACGTTATTGCATTATCACCTAAGCTCCTTATGTATAACTGCTTAGTTCCATAATGTTGTTATTATTACAAGTGAGTCAAATTGTAATAATAACACATATTTTTAGATTTTATATATTTACGAAGTTACTAGATACACCTAATAAAAGCAAGTTAAAAAAATAGTTGTAGATATTACCTGAATCTGAGAAATTATAATCTTATTTTGATTAGATCCAAACAAAAGCTGTGTAAATTTAACATCAATAAGCGGCGGATCTCGATAAGCTGATTACAATACTAAATCAGCTTCACGCTGTATCCCGCACACAGCAGGGTAGGCAGAGGGAACCTAGTGTTAAGACACTCCGTTCCCCACTTTCTGCCGAATTCTGGAGGCATTGCGTGTTGAGTGGCAGAACTCAACGCCGCGCTTAACCTCGACACCAGAGCGAAGAAATGGAAATATAAATTTAAGTAAATATTTCATCTCCTCGAGTGGGGATCGAACCCACAACCAGTCGGTTTTACAGTCACACCTCGTGCCACTGCGCCACGACTGGCCTCATTTATGATTGATTGATGATGATGATTACAATACTGCTAAATAAAATAATAAAACAAATTGTACAATAACATAAATCGTTTATTTATAAAATATTTAACAGAAAAAATCTCATAAAAAATGAAATTAAGAAAAAAAATATAATAATAAATAAAAAAATCCATACGTAAACTATAACCGAAATCAAATTTTTCACAACCAAATTCGGTAAATAGCAGAAAAATAAATGATAATACAAATAAACTAAGCAAAAGCCACCCTTAAAAATACTAATTGTCCTTAAACCATTATCAGACAAGGGAAACGCGTAGGGCGTTGAGTGGCCGCTTATGTAAACAAAAGTGAATAAATGCTTTAGACACGGCATTGTTTGCTGCTGCGAAGTGTCGGCGGCTTGGCACCTTTAAGCCTTTCTTGGCAAAATATACCCTACAAATATAATCTACCTTTAAAGCTGTATAGACGCTATAGATGTATGGACGATACGTGTCCTCTGAAGAGATATGAAAGAAATCGTTGTTTTTTTTTTCGCTTTTCTTTTGTTATTCTATACATATAATAAAGTCATATTATTTAAAATCTGATCGCTTTTTTCAGCTTCCTATCTAGGTAGGAAGGTAGACACTAGTGTCAAGTCTCGCCGTTCCGTATTAAGACACTCCGTTCCACACTTTTTTGAAGCATTGCGTTTTGAAGTGCGGAACTCAACGTCGCGCTTTGTCTCGTTACCAGAGCGAGGAAATAAAAAATATTATATTTCAGGTAGGAATCGAACACACAACTGTCGTGTTTATAGTCGTCGCTGTCGTGGCGCAGGACCTCAAGGGTGCATTTATGCTTGTACTTGTGTTACAAAAACTTGATCTCATCTGATCGTGATGAAAAAAAATACAATACAGATGCACAAAAAGTAAATTATATTGTGTTCTTTTATTACAGCGTTCCGAACTTACCAATTAAGCACTAATCAATTCACCAAGAATACGTTTTATGGAGAATAAATGCTTATACTTACAATCCTCTAAAGATATGCGTATGAGTATATTATGTTTTTAGACGTATAAGATTGTTAACCCTTAAGAGCTATAATGAATTATATAACCCACTAAGACTATAATGGGTGTAAAAACACCTTATTTTTAAAAATAATGAAATTATTAATTAATTGTAAACAACTTACTTTTACCAGTTAATTTGAGGGGACCATAATGTTTTATTTTTTTTT
The DNA here is from genome assembly GCA_013403705.1 of Heliconius hermathena. NCBI lineage: Eukaryota > Metazoa > Arthropoda > Insecta > Lepidoptera > Nymphalidae > Heliconius > Heliconius hermathena. Next base: position 99,536 of record JAAIXJ010001911.1, on the reverse strand, counting down.
TAACAAAATGAAATCCAAACACTAACCAAAGTATTTAATTCTGTTAAGTACAATATGTTGCCCTTAATCTGGCTAACTTTAAAAAATATATAATTTTTCCTACCAAAAGTGAGAAAAAAAATCTTTAAATTCTTAGGGAACTTTTAGTTTCTCAGTCATTTTAAAATATTTTTTTTCCTCTTTCAGTTGCAAAGTGCTCTCGTAGAGATGAGACAGAATTTTTTCTTAATCGTCAACACTTTGTACATCACCTTGATGAATATCTTCTTCTAATAAGTTTTCTTCGTCAGTCAGCTCGTCGGCAGATACTAGTACAACTTTGATTTAAAATTTTTGTAGATACTAGTTACTACTACTATCGTGGACTCTAAAAACAATCCCCATTATGCATGCTAAATCTCTATTTTCCATGCGTAATTCAATAAAAATCATAAATAAAAATCATAAAACATTTACGTTGTTAATCAACTCTGACTATTATGGGTGTCGATATACTCAGGAGGCAAGTGTACGGTAAAAATTGCGAGTGAGAACGACCACTTCTCTTGGCGTTCAAGGGCTACACATCATTCAGGAGGATACACAAAATTGCAAATCGCTGCGACAAAAATGAAGGAGTGTAGCGACTAAAAACCAAATCTACCTGGGTGTTTTTACACCCACATAGCCTTTAAGGGTTAATATAATACATGTATAATATATTATATCATTTTTTAAATATTTTTAAAGCACTCTTTGAGTAAAAAGCCAAATAAAATCCTTACATTATATTCACTGAAACAATCAACAATAATATTAGGTAATAAATTTAATTTAATTTTAGGATATTCTTATCTACAAATAAATAACACTGCGTGAGGATCCCTACATATATATTTAAATCAATAAACAAATTGTTTATGAGTTCCACTAATCAAAAATAATTTTATTCAACCGAACAGCAAATGAGAACAATGTGAATAACTTTTATATTAAATTTATGAGGTGCTAAACTAAAGCTGAAACCAACCAGTAATATATTATTGCCTAAATGCTAGCTACCGGGTAAGGTGTATGCCCCATTCAGCTTTACATCTGGGGGAATTATTTTCACTTCCACTCTGGTAACAAAATCAATCGCGGCGTAGAGCTCCGCTACTAAATAAGCTGTCTTAAAAATTAAGCAGAGCGTGGAGAACGGAGTGTCTTAACACTAGGTACTCTCTGCCAAACCTGCTGTATACGTGAAGCGGTATAAAGAAATATTCAAAAATATATACGTACATATAAAAAAAGATATTTACAATAAAATTATATTTTTTATTTAAATCGAAATTTCACAAAGTGCACGTCCACAGCCAGCAAATTGCAGCCGCATATATTAGAGTAGATTTTATAGTACACTTAACATACATTTCCTTTAGTAGACTGTATAATGATTACACAGTAATGTAGAAACTAGCGATAGTAATCTCCTCCTTTTAGTTAAAATATTTTTTTATTATGTCATATACGTTTGTCTTATATACTTTTTTTTGTTCTTACAATTTAGAAGCATAAAGTGATGGTGATATTAATCTCAAGCAAGAATCAAATCGGCTATCTCAATTTCTTTTATATAAAAAAATATAATATTATAATATCCATTTCATTTATAAAAAAATAAAATAAATATTTTGAAGAAAATTATATTAATATTATAAAGAAAGTTTTTCGAACAAGGCACTGTAAACGGACCTTAACACAATGAACATAAATTACTTAATTCGAGTCGCGGCCAACGCCGGGCGGCCGTGATTTTTATACACCACCTATAAATACTAATCGGACTGGCTTATATTAAATAAAATTCAAAAAGAAAATTTCATAGGCGAGCTAGCAAAATGCTTTAAATTCTGATGAAAACGTTCTTATTAAAATCTTACTATAATATAAAACATGAAAGTTAATTTGTTTTCCAACTTGATAAAAGAAAACTGTACTGTGCTTAACAAATTTTGTGTTTTTATAAGTTAATATATAATGATAAAATGTTTCAGTGTCCTTTGTGTATATTTTAATAAAAAGACTGTTATTTGATTTGTCCCAAGAGTATTATTTTATAATTGCATTGTAGAAGAAAAAATTACTTTCAAGTACTTTTATTAAATAAGGTGTCAAAATGGTTATTCACCTATCTGTTTATTTTTTTATCCTGCCCAAAGCAATGTAGGCAGAGGGAACCTGGGAACCTATTGTTAGGACATTCATTCTCCCACCAAGATCAGAACACTTCCGTTTCCCACTTCCGACGAATTCTAGGAACTTTGCGTGGAACTCAATGCCGCACTTTGCCTCGTTACGAGATCGAGGAAATTAAAATATTAAATATTTAATTCCCTCGAGTGGGAATCAAACCCACAACAGTCGCATGCTTGTGTCTCTGCGCCAAGACGGTCTCTAAAATTATATAAGAAGTATGAAATAACTATCGCAATTAGAACGTGTTTGATTGTAACTTTTAATTAACATTATTTCTGGCCATTCATAATTCATAATGCAGTAATTTTTGTGCTTTGGAATACAACGTGTGAATGTGTTTTTATAACTTTATTTCATAATTAAGCGAAAGTATTATAGCAAAATTGATTTCAATGCAATTTTGTTTTTAAATAGTTTATATTATATATATTTTTTTATTACGTTTAATCAGTTGCTTGGTTTACCTTAGTTTTTGTTGCTTTAGAATAGCATCATGTTCTGTTAACTTGTAACGCTTGTTACAAGGAAATGAAAATATATATTTTTTTATTAACATGTCAAAGCGCAGCGTTAAATTCCGCCTGCCAACACAATATGCTGTCCGAAGTCGGCGGAAAGTGGAGAACGGAAGTATTTTAATGGGAACGGAGTGTCATAACGCCAGGTTCCCAGGTTCCCTCTGCCCACCCTGCTATGTGTTGGATACAGCTAAAAAAATAAATATAAACATATATAAACATAAACTAAGTTGTCTCTCTACAGACACGGGAAACAAATATATAGATAAAATAAAAATATCAGAAACGCGCACAGATAAAACAAATAAACTTTTATTCAATCTTTTATACCTATTCTATAAGCGTATTCAAAAAACCTCCACGAATCAGTGACATTCGGCCGGTGGTTACGAAAATGTATTCAGTCGGACTTATTGTGATTTTTTGCTAAAAAAAATATCATGTCGACATCTGGCGAGCGGATCTCATTTTTAACCAACGGGTGTAAAACGTTTTAATATACGCCTTTTGGAAAAATTACTACTTTTATACATATATTTTAAACCTAAATTGAAGGAATTCCTGCTTGATTTTAATTCAGGCTTTCAATCAGTCGGCCATATTGGATTTTGTAGGATTACTTTTTTCGCATTCCGTTGAAACTTATTACTGTTGTAGTGCATATATCCGACTTGAAGTATATTCCAGGTCACTACTGACGCAGGGGCACAAGTGTGCGAGTTTAAGCGTGACAGATTGTGGGTTCGATTCCCATTCGAGGAAATAAAATATTTAATAATTTCATTTTATAGCTCTGGTAACGATTTCGGACAGAACAGAAAGTGGGGAATTGAAGTGTCTTAATGGAAAAAGAGTGCCCAAACACTAGGTTCCAAAGTTCCCTCTGTCTACCGCGCTATGTGCGAGATACAGCGTGAAGCTAAAAAATAATAAACAATAGTTCCCTACACTAACACTCGAATTCTTCACAAAATATTTATAAACAATCAAAGCAATGAAACGATTAAACCAAACGATCCCCAACACGAAATAAATGGAAAGTTTACCACAAACCATTTCTGACTCGCTCGATAAGTAATAAAGGCGAACAAACAAATCATGCCAAATCTTGCATAGCAATAAATCTTGTACTAGACATGTTTTTATGTGAATCCCTTATTTCGCGTTCGGTCGAAAATTGCCTTGATATCGTGGAAAATAATGGGCCGTAGCGATGTGGTAATTGTTTTGGTGCCATATAAAGATGATTTGGTGGCTGTTATACTAAACCATTTTCTGGTGTTGGTAACATTTTCAAATTTCTTATTGTTGCCAACATATAATATATCTTGTGAAGTGTAGACAACATAAATACAACTTGAGCATATGATGTTCATATCGATACTAAATCTCCATGAGGCCAGGCTAGGCGCAGCGGCACAAAGTGTGACTCTAAAACCGACTGATTGTGGATTCGATCCACACTCGCGGAGATGAAATATTTACTTTAATTTATATTTTCATTTCTTCGCTCTGGTGTCAAAGCAAAGCGCGGTGTTGAGTTCTGCCACTCAACACGCAATGCCTCCAGAATTCGGCAGAAAGTGGGGAACGGAGTGTCTTAACACTAGGTTCCTTCTGCCTGCCCTGCTGTGTCCGAGGTACAGCGTGAAGTCTGATTATGATCAATACTAAATCTGTAGGAAAAGTATTTTTTTATTAATTCTTAATTACTTAACTCGCAATTCCTCCAGAATTCGGCAGAAAGTGGGGAACGGAGTGTCTTAACACTAGGTTCGCTCTGCTATGTACGGGATACAGCGTGAAGGTATTATAAAAATTAAAGTAAAAGTAACAAAAAAAATAAAAAAGATTGATGTTAAAAACATCTCATGAGACAGTAGCGGATGACAGGCTGCCTACACCCGCGGGACCGCGAACTTTAGCACGTTGTAACAAATATACTATATGTCACTGGAAATAAGAAAGAACTAAACTTTTCGACTTATATACTTGACGTTCGGTGTAATATATCGAAAACGTTGCTTTTATTATGATTTTTTGTGAGTTCCTAAATATATATGTCATAAATTGTATTGTGAAGCTGTACCTAAATGATTGTGGATACTCGATAGAATGACTTATTTCAATTTCTTCATTCTTTCCGCTAACAAGCCAAAGCGCGACGTTAAGTTCTGCCACTCACAACATGTAACTCTTCATGCTTTAATTCATTATTAAAAAGAAAAACTAGGGACATATAGGGGTATAAAAAGGTAATAAAGACATACAAACACATATATGTATGTATGCATAAACTATTAGAATAAAATTATGAATTATATTTAATTTTTATGCCATTTCTACGTATTGTAAAAAAATACATTAAAATTCTATACAGTTCTGTCTATCAATTATTTTATTTTGTATTAAGGTTGTTTCCAAATAATTTAAATAAAAAAAAATCTTTCTTTAAGTATTAAAAATATAGCTGGCTGGTTGGCTTAAAGCACAAAGTTAGCAACCCTAAAGGGCCACCACATGTTCGTATCGTAAACTTTATAGTAACCGACATTTCGGAACGGTACGCAAAAAGATAGTAACAATCTCAGGTATCGTGAAAAACGTTTTTCTTCTTTCCATCAAAAAATGTCCTTTTTCTTCAAGAAATAAATCGTTGCATTTTGTATTCATATTTTATCACAGCATTGTTACTATAGTACTTAGACATAATAGCACTGAGCCTACAGCAGACAGATACACCATCTTGGATTTGCGAAAAAAATTACATACAATATAAATTTTGATACTGTTGTACTACAAATGTAGGAAACATTTGTTTTATTTTTGTATTATAAATTAAGAATACAAATTAAACATTAACTGCAACAAAAAAAAACAAAAGATTCAAGTACTCCATATTTATGATTTAGATTTTGGGGACCGAATGGCCCCAAAATCTCTGTTCTGTGAAAGGCTTGAACATTTTGTCTCCTCCCTGTGCATTTTCTACCCCATTAAACATGAGGAGCGTTCCGGAGAACTATTTGATCTATTACCTGCCACCGAATTTTCTAACCGCACAGTACGTCAAATATAACAAACAGAGGAAACCTAGTGTTCAGACACTCCGTAGCCCACGAGTGGGAATTAAACCCATAACATTAGCGTTTAGAATTAATTTATTTGGGCGCCTCGACGGCCCTTACTATTATTATATTTTAGCTAAAACAAAATAGAAACATTTCCTTTTATAGGTTGCAAATGTACTAAAATAATACAGCTGTTCAATCCCCGCGGTACTACAGTGTCACATTGTCTAATCTCATCCCTTGTGGTGCTTTTCATTGTGACACTGAACTTGACAGAAACCGCGTAAGATGTTCCATGTATTTTTTTTTATATATTTCACTTTATTATACGTTTATTCTTTGTATATCGTGCGACTTTGAACGAAGCGGTCGTGGGTTCGATTCCTACTCAGAGGAATGAAATATTTACTATTAACCTTCAGTATGCAAGAAATTATATTCAATACTACTGAAAAAACTGGTAGTTTACAACTTACTAAAGTGATATTTATCGAGCAACACTATTTAAGTACATAATAATAAAAAAATATATTTTTTAACTTCACAGAATTCGGCGGAAATTAGGAAACTTCCGTTCCGAATTCTCGAGGAATTGTGTGTTAAGTTGCGGAACTCTTCGGCGTGTTTTGCCTCGTCACCAGAACGAAAAAAATTGAAATATAAAATATTGAGATCGTAAAATAGTGGGAATCGGACCCGGAACCTCTCACATTTACAGTCGCACCCTCGTGCCTCTGCGAATCGACGGCCTCGAAAGTATATTTGAAGGAGGAATTAAATGAAGTAAATTTTCATTTCGGCAATTACTGTATAAGCACCACTCAAATCAATCAAATTGGTTTGGATATGATCTCAGTACTTCGGAGGGAACGTTAAGCCCCGATTAATCATATCATCTAATCATAACGTTACATTTAGTTATGTAAGTATGAATATATGGATATAAAAATTGAGGAGTATTCGAAGATTTGTCGGTATGAAATTATAAAATAATAAAGAAGTTTTCTTGAATATTTTTTTTATTTAAAAATTAAGGATATAATCCTGTTTGACTAGCTTATTGTAGGCTTATATATCAATTTGCGAAATGTTTACAGTATATTATGAAAATGGTTCTTGGATTAATTGGATACTTTTATGTTCCACTAGCGACCAGCTCGCGGCTTCTTCGCCCGCTTAACCATTTATATCACCGTGTGACATTACTGTAACAAACCGATCAACTCCTTCTAAAATCTCAAATTCATGTTTTATTTTCTTTTAATTCAATGTATCATATACGTTACAAATCTATCTTTGCATTTTAGTATAATAATTGAGAACTAGACGTCGTTACAAGTAATGGAATAAAGTCAATCTTCAGTTGCCGCCGAGTTGTAAAATACGTTAACGACCAAATATTGAACTATTAAAAAAAATACAAACACGCGTGTAACTACAAAAGTTTTTGTGAATTTAGCAGGTAAGTAAATATTGATACCTACATTATATTTGTATATCATAACATTTGACAATTGATGGTAAAATTTTAGATTTTCTGTATGTGCCATTTCTGTCACATTGTATTATTATGTTCCTAAAGTGCAGTACATTCATCTTTTGTCTTTTCGACAGGATGGCTTCCCGAAATCTCATAGATGACGAAATCACAGAGATTCTCTTTAACTATGAGGACAGTAAAGATGGCTTCGAAGATGATAATGATAGAATTATAGATCCTGATTTCGTTCCGAATCTAGAAACCCCATTTGAAGAAACTCAGGAGTTGGATATCAAGAATATTATTGAAAATATAGAGTACGACGCTATTGTTTCCAAACAACCAGCCATTACTACATCTCATCATCATAACATCTTCGCAACCAGAAAGTTCTTCACGTCGTCAAAGTAGAGAAAAATGTAATATTACATGGAGAAAGAGAAACATGGAGAAGAGAGAAACTTCCGCAGGAGTTTTTAGAGCTTGATACTCCTTTTCAATTCTTTAGCAAATTATTTCCTAATGAACTTATAGACGAGATTCCTAATCAAACTAATTCAGATTCAAATAAAAAATTATGTTGGAGCAGAAAATATAGTTCAGCCTGGTAACCCTGATTTAGGTGCCGCTTCAAATAGTGTCATCCGTCTTTCGCGTAATATTCCACGGAATAACAATTACCGCCTTTATTTAGACAACTACTTTATATCCTTGCCACTTCTGGCGTAGGCATTCTAAGTCTTGGAACGGTAAGTCGCATAATCGCATACCTGCCTACTGACAAAGAGATCTCAAAAAAAGAACATGGCTACTCTGTAGAATATGTTAGCAGCGTTGAAGGCATAGATATATCTACGGTTGCCTGGAAAGGCAAGAAAGTAGTCACGCTTTCATCAAGCTTCGTGGGTGAACTGCCGAAGACTCAAGTCTCCAGATATGATAAATTGAAGTAAAGATATGTGACCCTTGAGAGATCAAGCACTGTAGGAGAATATAACCACTACATGGGCGGCGTTGATTTAATTGACAGTATCATAGACCGGTATACAATAAAATAGCGCAGCAAGAGATAGCAGTCCAATACGTTCCTCCAGTAGCAGTACGAAGGATCAAGTCGATCATTGGCCTGCTTGGGCCGAAAAAAGAGTCAGATGTAAATATCCAAACTGTTATGGAGTGTCACAAACAGTTTGTGAAAAATATGGCGTAGCATTATGTTACAATGAGCAAAATAATTGTTTTAAAGCTTTTCACACTTCTTAGTTTCATTATGCCTTTAGTGTGACATATCTGTAACACTCCCTCTATTTTAATTTTCTAGGTTTAATATATAAATTAAATTGCGCAAAAATAAAAAAAAAATTGTTGTGTTTTATTTATTAAAACACATCTGAAAAACATCATTTTAGTAAAAAAACGTAATTGACATATAAAGGGTTAAATTTGTGAATTATTTGTTTATTTAAGTACAGGTATTACGTTCCTGTTTTAATAAATAATGTATGCTTGCAACGCACTTAAAATTTCTAAAGTGAAAATTTTTAAAACCATACTTTCGATTTTCATTAAAATTATCAAAAATTATTAATGGGAGCATTTAATAAAGAAATAGAACCAGAAACAATGATATTTAAAAATTTTGTCTGTTTGTTGATTTTTCTGTTTGTTGCTTATCTCAGAAACGACTTTAACCGATAAAAGGAGCGAAGACTCGAGCGCGGTGCGGTAAAATTGGCTTAATTGTTTTTATTAACTTTTTATTGTAACATTCGTCATGTATGAATGGTGTTATGATTAAATAACTAACCTTTATAACTATTTATTTATATCCTCATAGAGAAATGATAGCTTTTTTGGCCACTCTTAATTTTTTAAGAAAATAAATTTGATTAAAATTAAAATAACATATAATATCTTATATATTATATTATAACAACATATAATATATTTATATAAATGAGAATGTATTTTTTTATTTAATAGCTCTCAATAGTTATTACAACGCATACAAGGAAAGAACATTTTAGAAAGTTGTTTTGTTAGAATTTAAAAAACTATGAACAGTTTTATAGTTAAAATATAGTTAAAATATTTTCTCAAATTAAAAAAAATATATATGTTTTCCACCTGAAAAACACTAAAGGGCGAAAAAACACATTAGTATCGATACTATACTGGTAATAATAATAGAAAAAAACATGACAGAATAGAAAACAGTATATCTATAGAGGAATTACATACTCTTTTTATTCTTTCACAATAATTTATATGTATTTTTAGATGTCCCTCTGTACTACGATGGCGGCTCTGTTCTAGTTAGTTTGCACATTTTCCTTTGAAAATTAGTTATTAAGTTACCAGTTACACATTTTTTTTTTGGTATTTTTTAACACGTTAATCGTGTAATTGTAAAAAAATTTTTCAAATCGGTCCCGTAATTTCGAGGCCTATTCAATTCAAATAAAGAAACAAAAAAATCTAATCGATTGTCGATATTGATGCACATCCACTCTACCTAAAACCTCATTCCTTATATTCACTTTTTACCTGCAAATGACTAAAGATAGTTCGAGACACAAAAATATTAAAGTCTGTTCGTAATATATTATATAAAAACATCAAGGGAAAGCAATTCAATACCGAAACTGGTGAAATACAGACTTTCTAACAAGTTTAGTAACACGAATAAAATAACGCGAAATCGGAGATACAGGCTGACATTTAAATGCCGTTGAGAATACAAGGTCGTATTACTCACATTACTTTATATGAGTATTATTTCTTTCTTCTTTTTCAGGCCTTATATAAATTTTAGTATTTGCTCAAAAGTGTTACGAAACAGTAAAAAAATATTTTTATGATAATCTTAATCTATACTAATAAAATAAAACGGAAAACGGGTTGTTTAAACGCCATAGACTATATAACATTACAATTTAATTCTTACTTAGCCTAATAATGAAATAACAATAATTAAGGACGCCATCGCATTACTTTAGCCGCGTGGGCTGCAGAAATAGATAAATATATGTAAATACATTGTATTACAAAAACATTAAGTTTCATTAGTTTTAAAATAAAGTCCGCGACATCCTGGATCTATCTCTTATAAATAAATCACAATGAGACATATTGTGACAAAAAAAAATAAAATTGCAGGGTGACATTTTAACGTTTTTTCTTTGACGAAAATATTGAAACTTACGAGCGAAATTTATCCATCATCAACGAAATTTTATCAAGAAAAGTATTAGCTTTTATAACGTGTAAATTGGACGTATACTTTTCGAGAAAATATTAAATTAAAATTATTCAACGTTCTGTTTACAGCTGCAAGCATAGGCTCGAGTCTTGCGGAGGGTGCCCTTGCCGCGGATTTCGTCCTCGCAAGCAGCCACGTGGCGCTTGCACTTATTCTAAATTATGAAATGCAGTATAATAAAATAATTGTAGGTGGTATGCGGGCGAAGCCGGGAGTGGGCCGCTAGTTCTAAATATAATGATACATCCATAGTTGTCATATCTAAACTAAATTAGTTGGTTATTTATAGCAATATACATACTTTAACTTCAATTGCATAAAAAAATATATGTAAATTAAATTATACTGATTTGGATAAATTATTTACAACGGACAGAATACGTTTTACTTACTTAACTAAGACTTAACTGAGGCCGGTAGTGGCGCAGCGGCACGAGGTGTGACTGCAAAATCGACTGATTGTGGGTTCGATCCCCACTCAAGGAGATGAAATATTTACTTAAATATTTCATCTCCTCGATATCCATATTTCCATTTCTTCGCTCTGGTGTCGAGGTCAAGCGCGGCGTTGAGTTCTGCCCCTCAACACGCAATGCCTCCAGAATTCGGCAGAAAGTGAAGCGTGAAGCTGATTTTTTTTTTTTTACTTAACTAAGAAGAATTGGAAAAGCAAACGAAAGAATTTTGACTACCGTGTCACCATAACTATACAAAAAAGTGATTTTCATTAATAAAATATTAATTAAAAGAACGCTTTTAAAAAAAAGCTTTTAATTTTTTTATGTGTGAAAAAAAGCTTTTAATTTTTTTGTGTGTGATATTTTTTTTTAATTTTTTTTTATTTTCTAAATGGTTGTATTAATCAAGTCCTTTAATTTGATACCCACGTTAGGTCGCGCTAATATTTGTAATCTGCCCTTTTGTTACAGGGGCCATTTTGGATTAACAATAATATTGATCGAGATCTTGATTAGACTAAACTAGATAGAGAGATCATCATCGAAATTTCAGCTCAATCGGACAATATGAAAAAGTGGGTCAAATTCAGCCTGCAAGATTTCAAATACAATAATACACATAGTAACACGGTTATCAAATTAAAGCTTGTAATGACGAGAAAATCAATGAAGAAACATAACAGAATATAGTTGTCGTATATAGACCTATTGTTTTTTTAAAGTCGGTTAATCATATATCAATTTAGATCCGTAGAAACGAAAATTAACCACAAACTAATTTAATAGCCACTAGAGCATTTCAGAGATGCAAGATTGAATTTTGATATTCAGGGTTTCTACATGCATTTGCATTTATCTCTTTTGAAAATTGAAGCGGTTCAACATTCCAACTTTATATAAAGTAGACTTTTTAGATCATTAAGAAAGTTAAAGGATTTTAAAAGCTTAGTTAGCAACTTATAATAGAGATATTTTTTAAATTCTAAATTTATATTATTATTCAAATGCTGAACTGATTTCAAATAAGCATCAGCAAATATATTTTTTTCATTTTGCTTTTTTTTAACTTATTTTGATCATACGTGCTAGTAAGTATTATGAGATGTTGGATATTGTTTAGTTCATAAAAAGATACTTAGGAAGTGCATAGAAAGGAGCTTCATTGTATTAAACCGCACTATATCTCCAAAGATTAAATGTGGAGAATGCAATTTTACACTAGTGGATATCGTAGCACATTGGGACAGTATCTAGCTATAATCGAAATAGATGTGGCTTCTGTTTTCACTTTGGGGGATCAAGTATTTTCATTTCCCCGCTCTGGTTAGGCAAATTGTGGCGTTGCCTCACGCCACTGACCACAATAATAACAATAATAAGCCATAGGCCAGCTTGTAGCGTGCTGATGGGGAGAGGCGACCCCACGGACCACGGACGGAATTATATCCCTCGTCTCTGCCTTGCCTTTATTGGCTGACAGTGGAGTGTAAGAGCAATATACTCAAAAGGGTAGTGCACAATCTGCATAATAGCAAGGAAATCTGCTCAAGAGCTTCTCGCAGGCCCATTAGTCTCCTTCGATATCCCAATCCACCCATTCCTATTCCATGATCCCAATTGAGTTTTCCATAGTTCCTACGCATTATCCGGTATCCATGTCTGGGCTGGTTTATCAGAGTTGAAATCCGGATAATGTGTAAAAGTAAAAAAAATACATTCTTTAAGAGGCTCTACGTATTGGCTCTACCTATCGTGGCCCCACACAAGCCTTCGAAAAGACCAGGTCCTCTTGAGCCTGAGAATTATGAAAGAGAAACATAATAAATACTTCACGCTTGAGATGAGGTACTCAACGTTGTGCTTTGCCTCATAATCAGAATGAGAAAATTAAAATATTAAATATTTTATTTCCCCAAGTGGGAATCGAACCTTCAATTGTCGCATTTACAGTCGCACCCTTGGGCCCCTGCATCATGACGGCCTAACGACTAACCACAAAATATCCCAAATTACACCGTAAAGTATAGGAATGGAGGCCCTTGACCCTAGGTTTTCTCTAACCATCCTGTTATATGCGGAATAAAGCGTGAGAAAACAAAAAGTTAAAAGGAAGCAAAAAGATGTTTTATCTTTTAAATTTAAATTTTTAAATAGGTTACGAACATCTTGCAAGGTAAAAGGCATTTATCTGAATATCAGTTTTTCCGTAAAACTTTCCAGATTAGCCAGCAGTAGCTTCATTAAAAACTTTGCGGGGTCTCACACCGCCACCGTTAAAAAGGATAACAAACTAAAAAAATAGCATGCAGGTTACTAGCATTTCAGTCAGTACTTATATTTAGGACAGCTGCTGACGGATCTAATGTTTAATTTTTTCAAAAACTTGTTAACAAAATCAATAAAGTATCAATCTTGAATAAATGTGAAAGTTTGTGATGATCAATTTTTGTTCTATTTTCACGCAAAAACTACTGAAAAATGAGAGTAAAACTTTAAGGTCAATTAGCTTATATATCAGAATAACACAGACTACAATTTATGTAAAATTTTGGATAATTGGGCTATAATAGTATTATAACTTGAGTGGATGAAACTGCGTTTGGGTCGCTAGTAATATAATATATAAATACAAGAATTAATATGTGGTATAATGAGATTAACTTCTAAAGAAATATTAAGAAGAATATACCATTTCTACGTAATAGCAAGATGCCTGGCATACTATGACAATTTATGTGATCACGTATAACGTAAAAAGGACAAAACAAATTTAAGCATTATTTATACTTAAAAATTGTAAGTAGCTCAGAGTACGATTTAGTTTTTAATGCATTGTAATCGCTTTACTTTATCAAAAGATATATGTATTAAACAAAATCTTAACACTAGGTTCCCTCCGCCTATTCTACTATGCGGGAAAATAGCGATATGTATTTTTTTTTACTTTTATACCAAAAAAGATCATCGTAAAAAATATATTTTAATAAAGTGCAACTCAAACACTCATATAGAGAACGCAACTATTCTATGTATTTTTCGAGCTTTGGGTAAATCTAAATTGTATGAAATGAAAAAGCTATATTGACTTTAACGACTAACATTTTAAACGTTTTATATTTTTATTGTTACTTTAAAAATAAACAATATAAAAAGTGATTTTTAATAAGACTATGGAGGCCAGTCGTGGCGCAGGGGCACAAAGTGTGACTGTAAAACCGACTGGTTGTGGGTTCGATCCCCTCTCGAGGAGATGAAATATTTACTTAAATTTATATTTATATTTCTTCACTCTGGTGTAGAGGCATGGCGCGGCGTTGAGTTCTGCACTCAACACAAAGGTGTGTGTAAAGGAGTGTCTTAACATTAGGTTTCCTCTGCCTACCCTGCTGTGTGCGGGATACAGCGTGAAGCTGATTTTTTGTTTTTTTTTTGATAAGACTATTTCTAATTCCTCGATTAATAATGTTATCATATTAATATGGTGGACTAATTTAGATTGACTTAGCTGAGCTGTCATCGACGTTGTTTTACTCAGATGCTAAGTTACTTAAAGCAATTGTATTGTGCAGAAGTGTGTTAAAATTTCGAGTGACCGTTTATATTTACGAAAAAAATATTCCCCATCTAGTTAACGGGATAAAGTCGGACTCATTCACCGAATTCAAAATACTTCTATGTAAGCACTTACAGAGAAGTATTTTGAATGTCGACCCTGATCCGAACGATTTCAAAATTTCCTGAGAACAGTGTGAAATTCACGTTATGCTGTATTCCACACAAAGCTAACCAGAGAGAGCATAGTGTCGAGATATTTTGTTCTTTTCAGTCAAATTCCAGCCATAGCATATTTTGTGGCAGAGCTCCACGATAAAGAACGAGGAAATTGATTTTTTTCATTATTGCGCCGAATGCACAATCATCGGGTGTACAGTCACACGCTGTCCCACGGAGCCACGATTGACTTAACAATATTTACTAAAGGACACAAGCGGCTTCACCCGCTTGAACTATACGAAATTTATTAAATATATTTATGAAATTATTTTCAGTTTTGAGGGTGAATTCTAAAAAACTATGAAACACATGTTCAATGAAATATTTCTAAGAGTATATATATATATATATGTGTATATGTATATATACATATACACATCCCTTTAAAAGCAACGCTGAAGCAGTCTGTACCGGGTATAAAATTATCTTGAAACCACTCACACGTAGAGCGACTTCAGAATCTAACAAAGTACTAACTTCAATAATTGACTTAACACTCTGGGAACTTGTGTTCATTATTCCCTGGACTCGATTAGCGTTTCTTCATATTCCTGCTACTTGTGTGGTTTAGTTTGCAACTTTAAATGTTATTATTCATTTAATTAAATTAAGAATGTTTAAGATTAAAACAATTGATATCTATATTAAGTGTACTGTTTTGTTCCATATTTAATTCTAAATTTTTATTTTCATGTAGCATGGTAGGCAGTATTTTCCGCCGAATCGTCGAAAGCATTGAGTAACACAAATTAACGCCGCGCTTTACCTCGTTGCCGGAGGGACGAAATTAAAATATTCAATATTTCACTCTGACTCTTCCTGGTCTTGTTCCCTATCTACTACCCTTATTTTTAATTTTAATATTTACAACAAGAAAAACAGAAATTTATGTTAGCCTTCTAATATTAAAAAAAATGTATTATTTAATAAGGTCAAATCGTATTCTGATTCTAATAGATTTAAACAAAAATTCTAGAAAACAATGAGAACCACATAATATGTACATGAGTATATCATAAGCCTTTTAAGTTTTAAATGAACAGGAATCATACTAAATAGCTTTAATAGAATGCAATTTACAATTAAGGTTAACCGGCTTTCTATGAAGGCTCGTTTACACGAGCTAAAGCAATCTAACACCGCGTTCATTCCGTATTATTTGTTTTCTGAAGAGCGTGCTTGCACTAAAACCCATTTGTGCCTCAATCACGTCGCAACCCTTTTTAATTGCTTAATTTACAAGAATCTATGCCATTGTACATGATGGTATTTTGTCTTCAGTGATTATTAAAAATTCTTATCTTTTATACTTGTGGTATAATTTCTTTTCTTTCTTAATATAATTATGTTGTGGTATTCATTAGACGCTACACTGTAAAATATAATAAAAGAACCGGACAAGCGCGAGTCAAATAATAAAAGAATTCGAATTAAAAAAAAATTGATCAGATATTTTTACACATCATATTTTAGGACTTTTCCTTTTTCAGCTTCACGCTGTATCCCGTATATAGCAGGGTACGCACAGAAAACCTATTTTTAAGACACTCCGTTGAATATTTTCCGCCAAAGTTTCGCAATTTCCACATTTCAGATTTCTATACATGTATATAAGCAATAGTGACGCAATTTTCAGTTTATTATTTGTATAATCTGTAAATGTTAGAAATAATTTACAGAATTTAATATTAAATTGCTACAGTAACAAAATTTGTTCATTAAATTTATGATGTGCCAAATTAAAGCAGAAGCGAACGGTAAATCATTGCTAAAGCCAGTGGTCGAGATACTGTTCTTGTTCTACAAATGAAAATAAATATATCTAAATTTAGAGGACTACCATTCATTCATATACAAATATCATTGTATATAATATTGAAAAAGTAAATTTCAAAATAAAATGTAATTTAAACATAAAAGTGAATAGAATGAAACTCTGAAAACTGAAAAATTATATTTATCTAAGAGCAAAAAAAAGATTTGGTAGCAATAAAATTGCGGAATAACAGTGAATATACTGATACATGTATATAATAAAATATTCCCTTCCCATATATGGAATTTGAGAAGATTAATGCTCCAAGCAAAAATTAAATTACAAACGATCTTTTTAAACATAGTTGATTTTTAACATCTGTTTGTTAAAATGTAACACTAACTAAGAAGATATTTTTTTTACTGTGGTATTGCTATGATGAGTAAAATGGTGAGAAGTTAAAAATAATGTGTCGTTAAAAATTAATACTATAAGATGGAAATCTTACGTACTATAAGATGGAAATTAATACTATAAGATGGAAATCTCACGTGTATAGGTTACGCGGAGGGAACCTATTGCGAAAAAAAACAGCTTGACGCTTTTTTCACTTAGCAAGGTAGTCAGATAGAACCTACTGTTAAGACACTCTGCTCTCCGACAAAAAAGTGAAACCTTAAAACTGAAAAATTATATTTACCTAAACGCAAAAACAAAAATTTGGTAACAATAAAATAGGGGGATAGCGGTGAATACAATGACAAGTGGCGATATTCAACACCGCGCTATGTCTTATTAGAGTAGGAAAATCTCTCTGAAAGTGATCGCACCCACAACCACCACAATCATCCTCCAACACTGCGCCACGATGGCCTGAATTATTACTTATAAAATCGTAAAGGTAATTTAAATTTAAATTTCATCTTACGAAATATATTGTAATATTTATTATAGAAAATACGTGACTTTCAACTAGATAGGCCGAATAGAAAACTAATTATCATATTCAGTGGGTACCATATGGCAACTGTACTAGCCGTGCTCACCTAAAACTTTTATTTCTAAATTCGATTTCATATTATACGCTAACAGAATTATAATCAGTGTTTTTCATGAAATTGCTGGGAAATATTGTAAGCTTGGATGGAATACACGATACATATTGAAAAAAATATTAAACAAGAAATTAGGCAATTAGTTTGTTATTAATTTAACATAATGTCTTTGAATTAGTCGCAAATAGAGAGCGAAGTGTCTTCACACTACACTTATATTTGCCTACTCTGTTGAGACCATCGTGGCGCAGCGGCGCAACGTGTGACTGTAAACGCGACGGTTATTACTTCAAGTCCGCTCAGGAGAGTGAAATATGTTTTTATTCCACTGGTTGACTCTGATAATAACTCTGGTTTCAAATTTCTTCGATTTGCTTCGACGGAACGGCGGTGAGCTCCGCCACTTACGTAATTACAGAGCTAAAGAGAAAAAAATAAGAAAAAGTCATTGTTTTGAGTGTTTATAAATAAAAATCTTAATTAAACAGAATTTTGGCTGTGTTAGCTGGCAAGCCCCTAAACAATGAACATAAATTATTTAATTTCCCACTCGCGGCGGCACCTAGCGGCTATGATTTTTACGTCCCTCTCTATAAATACTAATCGGATATGAATTAAAATTCACTGGCAGTTCACTTGGTTAACTGAAAGAAATTTTCTCACACCTTCACAGCATTGTATGAATAGTATTTTTATTGAAAATTGTAAAAATACAAATTCGAGATCGAGATAAAATAATAATTAACTGAGTATTGCTCAACTAAACTGACAGTGACCCACCAGATGAACCGACAATCTCCTTAAGGTCGCGGAAAGCCGTTGAATACGGGAAGCTCAGGGCCGATCCCCGTGGAGATCCTTGGGGAGGCCTATGTCCAGCTGTGGCCATCAAAATATATTTCAAGGTTGTACTTAAACAATACACATTTACCTGAGCATATATTCATACATGTGATTATACATCCACATAATATATGTTTACAGATCTCAAACCTGTGATCACGTTCACACACTGTCCATTATTTTATTTTTTTATAGAAATATTATTAATTTCAGTTTAAACTCAATTTCTTCTGATTAAGGAGTGGTACGTCCAAGATATATTATTCTTTTTGTGCATAGAATTGCGAGTATATGCTAAATATTAAATATAATACACCCCGAGACAGTTTTTACAACTTACAACCAATAGGATATATATAAATATATATTTCAAGATATTCGGAAACAGCTTATGGAAATATATTCAGTTAGACTTATTGTTTTTTTTTGGCGGAAATTGTAGCAGCATATGGTGAAAGGTTCGTATTTTTAGCCATACGTCAATGTATATACATGTATACAATTTATTTTTGACGTTTCGTAATGTACGTATGTATTTTTCGGATTGACGCATCTCGTTTTTTTTGTAAAGAAGTTGTGATAATAAATATATCATACTATTATTTTGTCCTAAGGCCAACGTGTTAAGACGGGTGTTTAATATCTATAATCTATTTACTCGAGTGGGGACTCAGATGAATAGATTAACTTTATTTCCTTGCTGTGGCAAGACAAGGCGCGACGTTGAGTACTGCAACTCTACACACAATGTCGAATCTTATTGGAAAGCAGATAACGGAGGGTCTTAGCGCTAATTTCTCTCTGCCTATTCTGCTCTCTGAACCACAATGGGCAACCCAGCGGTACGCTCGCCTCTACAGTCCAAAATCCTCTTTGTAATGACATCAAATTTTAAATGATTCTATAGCGGTTTTTGTGAACTACGCTATTTAATAATATTCTATATTTTCAATTATGGAGTGAAATTAAATTTCCAAAATTTTGTGGAATAATTGTCCAAATTTATTTACACTTTAAGAAGATACACAAGAGAATAATTTTACACACTCACAGAAGGAAATAAAGAAATTTAAAGAAATAGTAAAAGAAACAGATAAGCGAAACAGATACGTATTAGTAAGAAGATAAGGCTTAAAATTGAAAACAAGCAATGAGTACAATATTAAAACAAGTGAACGTCGCAAGCGATAGTAGCCGACTCTTTACTCGTAGCTAGCAAGCAGGCTACGTCACGCACAGCAAAAAAACTCGAAACAAGTTTATCTTGCGAATGCGCTGCGTGCGGATGAATTATAATAAATATAAATATTAACTTTAGTTTTAAGTAAATTTGAAAATAGAATATAGTGTAGTATTTGTATATATTATTATTAATTAATTTTATTAAAAGTTAATATTCACTACAGTACTCCCCCCCAGAGACCTGGTTAAGGGCGATAGTAATCTGGAAATCTAACTGTTCTGCCGCTTCGTGTCCGCTTCTCAAGTTTCTGCTCCACATCAGACTGAGAGATTGCCTTTGGTGCAGTAACTGGTCTGTTTGATACAGGAACGGCCTCTCGCGTAACATATGCGGGCTTGAGCCTGTCCACACTTACGTTGTTAGGCTTACCAGATATGTCTATCTGAAAATATTTAGGCGTCCTTTTAAGAACCTTGTACGGGCCTGCATATGGTGGTTCCAGTGGTTTGCGGACGTGGTCCTGCCGTAAAAAAACATGTGTCGAGTCTGCAAGGTCGGCCGGAATATGAAAAGGACCTGTCCTATGCCATGACGTGGGCTTCGGCGAGAGTCGTGCCATACTAGCACGAAGACGAGTAACCAGATTTGTGATATCACCTGTCTTGTAATCTTCAGAGGGTGCGAGAAATTGTCCTGGAAGACGAAGGGGCTCCCCGTAGACCAGCTCAGCTGCTGAAGCCTGAATGTCGTCCTTCCAGGCGCTACGGATGCCCAGCAGCACTAACGGAAGTGCTTCCGTCCAGGTTGAAGAGGAATGGCACATGATAGCTGCTTTTAGCTGCCGATGAAGTCTCTCGATCAAGCCATTGGAAGCTGGGTGATATGAAGTGGTTCTAAAATGATGTGCACCAATCATGGCTGATAGTGCCTTGAAGAGATGCGACTCGAATTGACGTCCCCTATCGGTTGTAATTCGAAGAGGGCAACCAAATCTTGCTATCCAACCAGAGAGAAGGGCGGCCGCACAGGAATCAGCTGTGATGTCTTTGAGTGGGTATGCCTCAGGCCATCGTGTGAAACGATCGATGACTGTAAGGCAATACCTGAAATCAGACGAAATGGTTAAAGGTCCGATAATGTCGAGGTGGATGTGTGCAAACCTCGACGTAGGAGTTGGGATTGAGGATAAGGGAGCAAGGGTATGACGGTGAACTTTGCTCTTTTGACAAAGTATACACTCTCGTGTCCACTCTCTACAGTCCTTGCGAATCCCTGGCCATACGAATCTCTGTGTTACCAGCCGCACTGTAGCTGTCCTACCAGGATGGCTCAAGCTGTGTAACGCTTCAAAAACTTGTCGGCGAAATTTCTGAGTAATGAACGGGCGTGGAGAAGACATTGATACGTCACAGTAGATCTTCTGGTTAGAGTCTGGCAAGTCTACCTTAACGAGTTTTAACGATGAGCCTTTTTGAAGCAGACCTAGCAGTTCAGGATCAGTATCTTGAGCAAGTGCCAGAGCCTGGTAATCAATAGAACGACTCACCTCTTCCAGTCGTGACAATGTATCAGCCACTACGTTCAAACGTCCTGGTAAGTACTGAATACTGGTTGTGAACTGTGAAATATAGTCAAAGTACCGATATTGGCGCGGTGAGCATTTCTCCCTATTAATGTTGAATGCATAGGTGAGAGGTTTATGATCAGTGTGAATCACAAAGTTTCTAGCTTCAACCATGTGTCGAAAATATTTAATGGCTTCATAAATAGCTAAAAGCTCTCGGTCGTAAGGACTATACTTCTTTTGTGCGGATGTTAATTTCTTAGAAAAGAAACCAAGAGGTTGCCATACGTTGTTGACACGTTGCTGAAGTACTGCTCCAATACCGACATCAGATGCATCAGTGGCAATAGCTAGTTCTGCAGATGGATCCGGATGAGCTAATAACGTGGCTTGAGATAAACAAGTCTTACATTTATCAAAAGCTTCCATCATCTCAGGTGTCATTGTGATCGGCCTAGCTCCTTTCATCTTGGGTCCTAAAAGCGCAGAGTC
Source organism: Heliconius hermathena (assembly GCA_013403705.1). Taxonomy (NCBI): domain Eukaryota; kingdom Metazoa; phylum Arthropoda; class Insecta; order Lepidoptera; family Nymphalidae; genus Heliconius; species Heliconius hermathena. Next base: position 77,860 of record JAAIXJ010001911.1, on the reverse strand, counting down.
TAATGGTGCTTGAATGTTTGCGGCGCCGGGAATAAAACGACGATAAAAGTTAAACATACCAAGGAAACGTCTTAATTCCTTAGCAGTTTTAGGCACGCTGCACTCCTGTATGCTCTTTACGTTCGTTTCTAAAGGTTGAGTCCCAGAACCTGACACTAGGTAACCAAGAAATTTTACCTGTCGCTGCCCGAAGACACATTTGGATGTGTTTATCAAAACACCATACTCCTTGAGCCTGGTGAAGAGTAGTCTGATATGGCGCTGATGTTGCTCTTCAGAACTGGAAAATACCAAAATGTCGTCTAAGTAACCAAAACAAAACTCATCAAAGTCACGTAGTACTTCGTCCATGAACCTTTGAAATGTTTGTGCTGCATTGCGCAGTCCGAAGGTCATGTACGGGAACTCAAAAAGTCCAAAAGGAGTTGTAATGGCTGTTTTGTGGATATCTTCGACGTGTACCGGTATCTGATTGTACGCCTTAACCAAGTCGATAGTTGAAAATACTGAACAATCAGAGAGTTGATAGGAAAAATCTTGAATATGGCGAATAGGATACCTGTCAGGTACTGTGCGAGCATTGAGTGCTCTATAATCACCACATGGTCTCCATCCGTCGTCCTTCTTCTTAACTAAGTGCAGAGCAGAAGACCACGAACTGTTAGACGAGCGGGCAGTTCCCTGTGAGAGCATATCATCAAATTCTTTTTTGGCCGCTTTCAGTCTAACTGGGTCTAAGCGACGAGGTCTACTAGTAACTGGTGGTCCGGGAATGGTTTTGATGTAATGCACAGTATTATGCTTAGGTAGGGAAGACGTACCTGATGGTCTCGTTACCTCTGGGAACTCATGAAGCAGCTGATGGTATTTTGATTCTCCCGAGATGGCTTTGACCGACGCAAGGTCATCGGAGATATTTTCTTTTAGTGCTTGCACTGATAGAGTAGTAGTTCCATCGACGAGGCGCTGATATCTGCAATCTACAAGAAGATTGTAAAATATCAGAAAATCTACGCCAATAATCGGCTTTGAAACATCAGCGATGGTAAATTTCCAGGTGAAAGTACGTCGCAGTCCTAGGTCCAACTGCAATAATGTAGGACCATAAGTGTGAATGACTGTACCGTTGGCTGCCATAAGTTCATACTTCGTCTTGGTACAGGGCGCCTTGGTAGCCAACCGTGGAAAAACACAGAGATCAGAACCAGTATCTATGAGGAAAAGCATTTTTGAAATACGGTCGGTAATAAAAAGACGGCCTGTAGGTAAAGGGCAGACGTTGGCCGCTACTTCCGGCTGCCCAGAGAGTTTTCCGATTCTCCGTAAGTACATGGCTGTACACATTTCTTTGCGCTGGAACCAAATTTAAAATGGTACCAACATTTTTGGTGGGAAGTTAACTTCCGACGATGCCTGGAATGGCTCCGGGAACGCTCTCTGAACTTGAATGGTACCGAATTGTGACGTACCTGGGTCGAGAGTTCAGATACCTGCTTGGTCAGGAGTTGGATCTGCTTGGCCATTTCTTCCAACATGGAGGGTGCAGGGGGTGTGGCCATCGCAGACGTGCTTGCGACTTGTGGTGATGAGGGTGCTATTTCGTGCACCTTGTCTGCCAGGTCAGCTAATTTTTCTATAGGTAGATCAGGCTGCGAAGCTATAACAGTTTGAATATTTTGCGGTAATCTACTAGACCATAATGTTTTTAAAAAATCTTTGGGGACAGACAAACCCGCAAGATCTTGTATGTATCGCAGAAACTGCGATGGCTTGCGATCACCTAGCTGCTCATGCCTCAGCAACTGCATCACCTTCTTTTCCTGAGACGCAGATAATCTTTTAATTAGCTGCGTTTTAAGAGTGATGTATTTATCCGTCTCGGGAGGAGAAATTATAATATCCTTCACCTCGACAGCAAATTGATTGTCCAACTGAGCGGCAACGTAATAAAATTTTGTAGCATCACTTGTTATATTAGATAAAGCAAACTGACCTTCAATTTGTGAAAACCAAAGGGCTGGTTCTTCCGGCCAGAATGGTGGAATACGCACGCCAATCCTACAAACGTTGGATGTAGTCGCGTCCTCCATCGTGTACTAGAGGTCACCTTGCAAAGGTCGTCAAAATGGCCTCTTGCCGTTTTTAATCTTCTCGCCAGCAGAAAACGTAGATATTTAACGTAGTGTTCACTAATTTCGGGGTCACCAATATAGCGGTTTTTGTGAACTACGCTATTTAATAATATTCTATATTTTCAATTATGGAGTGAAATTAAATTTCCAAAATTTTGTGGAATAATTGTCCAAATTTATTTACACTTTAAGAAGATACACAAGAGAATAATTTTACACACTCACAGAAGGAAATAAAGAAATTTAAAGAAATAGTAAAAGAAACAGATAAGCGAAACAGATACGTATTAGCAAGAAGATAAGGCTTAAAATTGAAAACAAGCAATGAGTACAATATTAAAACAAGTGAACGTCGCAAGCGATAGTAGCCGACTCTTTACTCGTAGCTAGCAAGCAGGCTACGTCACGCACAGCAAAAAAACTCGAAACAAGTTTATCTTGCGAATGCGCTGCGTGCGGATGAATTATAATAAATATAAATATTAACTTTAGTTTTAAGTAAATTTGAAAATAGAATATAGTGTAGTATTTGTATATATTATTATTAATTAATTTTATTAAAAGTTAATATTCACTACAATTCTACTATTACCGTGTTTCAAGTACTTACGTTATAACAACAAACAAATACTAGTTCGAGACAGGCCGCTCCCTTTTAACAAATTATAGAGATGTTGCTGTTATATTCTAGCAACAACGTTGTAACAGCGACTCCGGGTATAAAATATTATTTAATAATAATTACATTTTTTCCTCTACAACGATTATTTTAATGAATTACTTTAAAACACCGATAGAACTACATTTTAATTACAGCTAGGTAATAATTATTCTTTACTTCATTATAAAGAACCTTCAATTCAGTTATTTATTTGTGGCGTGTCGGTCGTGCCAGTTGAACACAATTCACTTCGCCAATGTCACGTTATATGGAACCTGGAACCTTATGACATAGAGGAAAAGTGTCTGACGATGAAACTTCACATGACGGTGACGTTGACGGCTGTGCATTCAAATCGATAATCGAGTAACTACTTTTTTTTGGCATAGATTACAGGTCATTCTGGAATAGGTGTGGGGAGAAATCTGCAAACTATTGTACAAAATCAGCCATCCAGTGTGGTAATTTAAATAATTTTTTATTTCGGCCCAGAATCTATTATCTTGCATCAACTTATTTGGATTTGTCATTCTGTCACAATCTGAATTCAGGGAATTATCAAAACCGCAGAAAGGTATCTATTATGCTTTTATTCAACCTAATATCCCCATGCGACTTGGACCTTCTCAAAGACTTATATCAACTATTTGTCGCTAGAGCATTGAACATGCATGTACAGCTAAAATCAGTGTCAGGGACCACTCACTGTGTGAATGTGGCCTAGATGACGGTTCCCCTCCTCTCATCTATTTCACGTGCCCTAAGCTAATCCATCCCTTATATGACGTCCTTCCTCATAAAGTTCCCCGTCCCTTTAATATTCAATGTTTGTTAATATTAGTGTTTAGTCCTCTATGTAATTTTTTGTATTATATTATATATTTCTTAATACTAAACCTCAGTGTTATATATAATATATAATGTATATATTGATTTTAATATTTTTTTATAGGTCAAGGCAATTTTTTAACTGGCTACTGGGTAACATTAACTCTTTTTTGCCGTACAACCTCAAGGAATTAGTCATTTTCAGTTCCAAGCGCAGGAAAGATAACGCAGGAGTTCCGCTTCGAATCGGGTTCCGCTATCGAAATTCAGGCGCAAATAGCTCATATTCTGAACTACTTGCAGGATGAAGCAGATGCGTGAGAATAAACTATAATTACAAAACAGATTTTCTGTAATTAATAATCAAAAAATCCAGCATCCGACGGAAAGTGGAGACACTTCGTCTTAATGGGATTGGAGAGTCTTAACACTTCACAAGTTTTTTCTGCTTACCCTGCTATGTGCGTGTAAGCATGAAGTAAATAATTAAAAACAATGCTTAGTTTAATGCAAAAACGTTAAATATCTTTTAAATTATTATTGACGTATCTCACTTCTTTAATCATAATTACTGCAAGTTGAATGTACAATCCCAGCCTTTTTAAGCTAAAGGGCTGCCAATTTATTTTATACTAAAGTGCTGAATAATAATACAATGTAAATGTAAATATTTACTTTATTATTAAAAAAACATACTTGAAATAAAAAGTAAAACAGTAAAATCATACATACAACAAATGTTACAAATGACTTTGATTCACGAAACGACAGTTTAAGAAACGTTTAAAATAAATTAACTTCGCTGTTTCATTGGCATATTAAAACATTAATCTTGTGCCATTTCAAGATTTGTATTTGGAAAATATTAAATAAAAATATTCCGTAGCATTTCTAAATAACGTTGATTTATAGTGCAATGCAGGAAACCCAAAGCTCGGTTAATCCAAATAAAGTTGGGGAACTATTCACGGGTGAGATGGAGCCAAATACCTCGAGTAACGTTGCCTGATGGCAAGTAGTCAGAGGTCTGACGTCTATATATCGCGACTTAATATTAAGTTTTACAATTACTTAATATTAGCTTAATTTATATTGCAAAAAATATATATATTTGTGTTGTTTTATTGTGTTATAAGACATATATATTATACATACCAGCGTTGCCTGACTTTGTCACGGGAAAACCGGTTTTTTTATCTCTGAAATTGTTAGTAACTTATTAAGAAAAAATAAAAGAATTCTCAAAATGCGTGGAATAATTCACGAAAAGTCTGTGCTGCTCGGGACATTTAAATTTTGGGTTAAGAATCGGGACGTCCCGCTTTAATCGGGACGTCTGGCAAACATGATATACATATGTATCAGCTTGTAGATTTTTTATTAACTTTTGTTTGTATTTGCGTTTGTTAGGATGGATGTTTGCTCCTCTTTCACGCAAAAATTTTCTGAGCGGATTTAGATTAAACTTTTACAGCAGAATATCATATAGGCTTTAATTAATGTAAATATTTTATATAAGTTAGCAATAATATAACAATAAGTTAACGCAGGTAAAGCTGCGTTTGGATAGCTAGTTATCTCATATTGTTATAATCGGGTCATTTTACCTACTTTTCGTAGGTCTAAAAACATTGACAATTGTCAACATTTATATGGTATCCGACTACATTTGTTTCGACTTTATTTCGATTTGGCTGGCTTTCCAGGGTTTAGCCATTGCGATTAGCGCTTCTGATTATCGTAGAGAATTTACTTTTCATCACAAGTAATGATTCGATTTAAAAATCCCTTATTAGTGTGTTGGTTTAGTAATGTAACGCAACAGTCAATGCGCATTTGCTGTTTGCTTCACTCAATTCGTGAGGTGCCCACCTTTCAAGCTTTTTAATCTTCCCAGTCCTTGCTTTAAGTGGATTAAAACAGTTTTATCACTAACATCGCAACCTGCAGCTAAATCGGACGTGTTTTATGATGTATCCACTTTCACAATAGCCTTCAAATCTTCATTATCAACCTGAGTCATCGACCATCCACAGGCCACGTTCTGCCAGAACGAATACGTTGGAACCCAAAACCCACTGCGTCTTCTTTTGCGAAACGATTGCCATACACATCATTAACCATTCGAGCCATTTCCGCAGCACTGGTGCCATGGTGGAACTCGTACTCGTAAATACTGCGATATTTCAAATTTTCCATTTTCTAAACTGAGTAACGCAAACAGAAACAAAAACAAATTAATGACGGTTAACGAAACACAAATACATGTGCTAATAGCTGTATAGATTTTAATTTGGAATTCCTAACCAAAGAGGAGAGAGAAATTTGTGATTAAAGTTGCCAGTATTAGTAAGCGCCAATTTTATATGTAAGAGCCTAATAATTATTATACTATAACACTATACTATATTTGAGGCTATTATGGTATAATGTTTGAATACAAGCGCAACTTTTGTGGGTTCGATTCTCACTTCCTTGGTCTTGTCACAGAACAAAGTCCGGCGTTGAGTTCCGTCACTCATCATTCAATATCTCAAAAATTGAGCTGAAAGTGGGAAACAGATTTTTTTAACACATGCTATAAATAAAAACTATATTTCGTATACATACCCCCGGACTACAAGCAGGTGGTGGCGTCTTAAAAGACGGCAGTTTTAATTACGTGGCGCTATCAGCATTCCGGCGCGGCCCGGACAGGATCCCTGTCGTTCGGAATCTGTTCGATTAGCAGACAACTTGCCGGATTCTTCTTTGACTCAGGAACTTGAATTCCTTACGCTTGATTAATCTAAATTAGCTTTGAAGACAATATGATGGGAATTATCTGGCACTTGGAAAAATTCACTTTGGACACGATTTGTGCAAGTTGATTATGTGTTTGTTGAATATTCTATGCAGGTTACAAATCATTGATTTATTTTTTATTTGAAACTAAATATTTAACATTTTTTTTTATACAATAAATTTATATGTGTCTAGAATACTTAAACAATGCCGTAATTTTTACTTTCAAATTCAAAATTTAAAGATTTTTCAAAGATATTTAGACACATAAATCAAAATACCATCACTCTATACCTATTATCCCAGAAAGGTTGGAGAGTGAAAAGTGAAGTTTTATACTACAAAAAAAACATTATTTGAATATCTGTTGAACAATACTCCATTCGACATAATTGGACTTTTATCTTCTCGTTTTAATGTCTTTTTTGACACTGTACTGGTCTGGACCTATACACAGACTGATAAACACATTACCTTAATTTGCATCGCGCAGTCAGGTGAGTTTTCTCTGCTTGTTCTACTGAGAGTGGTAAATGTGTGAATAAATAATAAAAAAAAACTACCTATATTTAAAAACAAATTCTAAATATTATTTATATAAATAAATTTTTGCAAGCACCTTTGTATCGTTGGATATTAAATACCTAATAAAAGAGGAAGCAGAGGCTGGTAGAGGGCATCTAATATTAAGACGCTCCGTGTCCCATTAAGACACTTCTATTGCCTACTTTCCGCCAAATTCTAGAAGCATTATGTGTTGAGTGAGACGTTTAAATTAATTTTATTTCGCCGCTCTGACACATAAAACGCGGCGTTGAATTTTGCCACTCATCACACAATGGTTAAGAAATTAGATGATAAGTGGGAAACGGAGTGTCTTAGCACTTGGTGCCTTCTGCCTACCCAGCGTGAAGCTGCTAAATTACACTACTAAATAATATTAAGCTCTTCAAAAAACATTTTACATTTTAAAATACCTCGCCCTAATATATAAGCTTCGAAACAAATAATGCTAGGAACAGTCTTCAAGTTTTCAAGTTCTTAGCGCTGAGTCAATTAAAGAAGTTAACACTTCGTTCAGCTTAAACTCAAGCAACCTGATAGTGGATTGAAGATATTTGTCTTTCACGTTGGAATAAGATTCTCGCTTTACAATTTTAGTTATATTGTATGCTTTTAATTTAAAATTTATTATTAATTTTATTAAAAATAATTGTAGACGTGCAGTTTTCGTTTCTTTAATTTAGTAGGTTACAGATTCTAAATAAATGTAAAAGATTTCTCCACTCCGTTCTTTGTTTTTCACCCGAACTTCAGTCACAGCGTGATGAGTAGCGGAACTCAACACTGTATCACAACGGAGAAATGAAAATAATTCATCGATCGAGATCAAACAATTAGACATAGTCCCATGACGCCATAATGATCTAAGGATATATTAAATGTTCTACAACATATAGGTATTTATAACATCTGCGCAAAATAAATCGTGGCGTCAAAGATCGCTTAAGATACTTTTAATATAGGTGATAAACAAAGAAGATGAATGGTAAAGAAAATAGACTACATATTTACTAGTAAATTTACTTTAGTCGATATTCTATAACAACTTTAATGGAGTGGAATTATCTTAAGGGGTTTATAAAGACTGACAGGTAACCGTATTTAACATTTAAAACTTCTCCTCTAATTTGTAATTTAATTAAAGTCTAAGTTAAAATGTACCAATATCTCATTTTATTATGTACAATTTTTACATAACTGTAGAGAGTTGCAATTGAAAATTATTATTATATGTCAATGTGATGTTTTTAGGGGTTCATACCTTTTTTAGAAAAAAAAGAACCCTAATAAGATCACTTTGTTGTCTATCCGTCTGTCTGTCTGTCTATCAAGACCCTTTATCTCAGGAACGCTTGAAGATATCGAGTTGAAATTCAAGCCATTTACTCAGATCTACGGCCCCATGATTTCGTGACAAAAAAACATATTTCATTATTTACTAAGAAAAAAGATATAGCCGCTTATATAGAAAAAAACACGTATTTCGACACTGTCAAGGGGATCAAAAGTCATAGGATAGTTCCGGTTGATCTACAATTATGAACTTTGGCAGCTAGCATATACAGGTAGTACTAGTCAAGGAAAAAATCTGAAAACTAGACATTCGTGGTTATATTCAAATAATAATAGTCTTAAATAGCAAAAAACGCGTATTTCGACACTATAAACGGAATCAAAATAAATAAGGTACTTCGAGTTAACTTAGAATTATGAAATTTGGCAACTAGCATCTACAGGTACAGTACTAGTTCAGGAAAATATCTGAAAACTATACATCCTAAATAAATAATAGACTTAAAAAGAGTTAAAAAATTGATATTAAAGCCGCTAGTTCAAGTGAGGTATCAAATAAAAGGGCTCTGGGTAAGTTAAGCCAGAATTTCAGAAAAAGCTCAAGACCTCCTTTTTTTTACAGAACCCTCAGTGGACGAGCCCGACTCGCCCTTGTCCAGTTTTATTTAGAAGAACTTTTTATTTGATAATTGATAATTACCAACATTTCTATTTTTTTTATTTTTGTTTGCACATATAAAACCCTTCCTATGAAATAGATTTTTCATAGTTATATTTTCGCTTATTTTATAACTATCTACTTTTTAGCCTTCATACCTTTAATGTATAGAATTAAATCATCTAGAATTATTTTTCTCCGCAGATTAAGTACTGTATCAAACGCTCCGTTTCTATAAAGATACTTCTGTTCCCCACTTTCCGCAGAACTCTTGAAGCATTGCTTGTAGAGTGGCGGAACTCAACCCCGCGCTTTGGCTTGTTACCGGAGTAAAGAAATGAAAACATTAAATATTTCATTCCCCCGATCGAACTCACAACCGTCCATCACGACGGTCTAGACATAATTATCATTTTATATTAATTGATAAAATATTTTGAACAAACAAAAACGTAAAACACAAAAAACGACCAGTAAAATGGTCAATGAAGTACATTCTAATAAAACTTGTAAGTTTTCTTGTAAGCATTCGTCTAAATCTGGGTTATTTCATCCTTTAGTAAAGGTGAATGTCAGATTAAGAGCAATCTTGTTTCAACATAATAGGTTAACTGCTTATTGCATTGCCGGGTTCAGGCCTCGAATGCCTTTAAAGACCAAAATCTACAAGACACTTAAGCTAGCTTTGTCCCTAAACTTTCTTGAAAACTTTACATGGAAATGATCATTCATAATATAATTTTTAAAAAATCGACTTCAACAAACAAAACAGTGTCCACTGGGGAAACAAAGGGAAAAAATGCAGCTTTTACTCTGTTTTCTTAATTTCCCCATATCGCTAAAACTAATGAAGCGATTTTAATGAAACTTGTATTGTTTCCTAAGTTGAAGTATATCTAACTTAAATTATAAAGAATCATCTCAATATGACAGTTAATTTTAGCGAAATTTGTGGACGAACATACAACTTACCAAATTAATCACACGTGCCTCGAAGCCTAAATGGATCATCATACTCAAATTATTCAATTCCAACAATAATACATACGTACATATCAAACTGATAACCTCCTTTTTTTTAAGTCGTTTAAAAATTATATTCGACAGTATTTATGTCGCTTCAAAAACAATTTTAAAAATGTCACCGTTGCGTATACTATAATTATCTGTTTTTAATATGAAAGACCGTCGCACAAGACAAGATTGTGACTGTAAATGCGGCGGTTGTGGGTTGGATTCTCACTCGGGAGAATTAATTATGAAAATATTAAATTTTCATTTCCTTATTCTGCCACTCAACACACATGTCTCGAAACTCGGTTATAAGTAGAAAACAAAGTTTCATAACAATAGGTGCGTTTACGCAGTCCATCCGCGTGAAGGACAGATTTGCCCAACGGACGGATGATATGGAAAGGGACTATGGGACTTATTACACTAAAATCTAGCGGAAACCCTCTCCACTCTTACAGTGCGATGACTGATTCGCAGAAGGAGATCATTGGAGACCAGTTTCTCTTACTATTAAGCATGGTTCCTTCTGCTTTCCTTCCTATATACAGCATGAAGCTAAAAATATATATGATACTTGTTAAATTTTCCGCGAGTAAGTGCTATATTGATTAACAGTAGAGGCTGTCATGGCGCAGGGTCACAAGCCTGCAGTTGTGCACGACAGTTGTGGGTACGATTCCCACTCGGGGGAATATGATACTTGATATTTTCATTTGCTCGCTCTGGTAACTGGACAAAGCGTGTCGTTGTATTTCCCCACTCAACACGCCATGCCTCGATAATTCGGCGGAAAGTGCGAAACGAAAGCGTCTTAATGGGGAATATAGTGTCTGTCTGTTCCCATGTTCTTTCTACCTACGCTGTTATGTGTGAAATACAGCATGAAACTAAAACAACTTGTACACCAAGGCGTCCGTACCAATTTCAGGATAGTAGGTCAACGGAAAGTACACTACAGAACTCGTAAATATTGATAAACTTAAGTTTGCGGACATATGAAATCATTTTATATGAAATGAAGTACAAATGTAAGTTTGTAATGGTTTTTATGGTTCCGCACTTTAAAAAAAAAAGGATTATAAGATCACTTTGTTGTTGATGACGTCTGTCTGCCTGCCTGTCTACGCGTAACGCGAAACCCATATTTCGACACTATAAATGGAATCAATATGAATAGGGTACTTCCGGTTGACCCAGAATTATGAAATTTGGCAGCTATCATGTACAGGGAATTCTAGTTTAAGAAAAAAACTAAATTATACATTTGTGTTTAAATCCTAAATAATAGACTTAAAAAAGGGGGAGGGGGAGGGGGTAAAGTTTGGTATTAAAGCCACTAGTTTAAGTGAGGTATCAGACAAAAGAGCTTTGGCTAAGCCAAGTTTCAATTTAGGAAAAAGCACGAAACCTCAATTTTTTGTACGGAACTTTCGATGGGCTAGCGTTTTTTATTAACGAAATATCTATAAATTTTCTCTTTTCAGATTTTAGTTCTCACTTCGTACCAAAGCTCATTACTGTAAGTGTAGTATTAAGAAGTGTCTTAATACTAGGTTCCCGGAAAAATTCGACTGAAAATGGAAAATAGAATGCTATTCCTCACTTTTATCCGCATTTTTCAAAGCATTGCGTGTTGACTAGCGGAAGTCATAAGGAAAGAATACGGCGGGTGGGGTAGAACTTCCCATTGAAGTGTTTCCAGGTAAGTTTTGACTGGTTTTGCCACATGTGGCCGAGCATTATCATGTAATAAAATCACTTTGTCGTGTCTCTGCTCGTATAGTGGCCGCTTTTCTTTCAGAGCGCGACTCAAACGCATCAACTGAAGTCGATAGCGAGCTCCCGTGATAGTTTCATTAGGTTTAAGCAGCTCATAATAAATTACGCCCTGCTGATCCCACCAAATGCAGAGAAGAAGCTTAGAACCATGGATATTTGGTTTTGGCGACGATGTTGATGCGTGACCCGGCATGCCCCACGATTTTTTTCGCTTTGGATTGTCGTAGTGAATCCACTTTTCATCCCCAGTGACGATACGGTGCAGAAAACCTTTTCTCTTTTGCCGTTGAAGCAACAATTCACACATGAGAAAACGTCGTTCTACGTCTCTCGGCTTCAACTCATACGGCACCCAATGCCCTTGCTTTTGGATCATTCCTAACGCTTTTAAACGTTTTGAAACTGTTGACGCATCTACTTGTAACGTTTTCCCGAGCTCTACTAACGTCTGACATGGATCTTCTTCAAGCAATGCCTCCAATTCTGTCTTCAAATTTTGTCGGTGCTCCAGAACGCTCTTTGTCTTCAAGGTCAAAATCATTACTTTTGAAGCGCCTAAACCAGTCTCTGCACGTTGTATTCGACAAAGCATTGTCTCAACGAGAATTCTGTGTGCTTCTGCTGCAGATTTTTTCTGAATAAAGCAGTGCAATAAAATTCCCCGCAAAAACACTTTATTTGGCACAAAAGTACACATTTTCACAAAGGGAAAATAAATATGTAGTTGACACTGTAGTAAACACTATTCTACTATAATTTGAGGTTACATATAGTACTACTTTGGTGATTCGTTACCGTACGAAATTCCATGCACAGAGTGCCGCAACGCCATCTTTCAAAACTTATTCAAGATCCTAATAAATAATAATAAAAATGCAGCAAATTCTACATATATTATAAATAAATACCCGTATCTTTTGAATGTGTTAACATAGAAGCTCGAAGTTTTTTCTGGGCTTCAATGGACCATAGACCCGAATATTTGATATTAATTTCAGCTGGATATCTTCACACGATCTCAGAATAAATGGTGTTGACAAACAGACAACAAAGTCATCCTATAATGGTTCCGTTTTAACCATTTGAGGTATGGAAATACCACTCTCTAGTCTAGTACAATAGATTGAGAGTGGTATGGAGGTATGGAAATACCACTCTCTAGTCTAGTACAATAGATTGAGAGTGGTAGTATGTACACAGTTTTTAATAAAAAGAAGGTGACAATGATGTGAAAAATTATAAGTAGTCTAGAAATTACGATTGTATAATAATACGAAAAGATAACTCAATAATTTAATTTTAAGAGTAGAGTAGAGTTCTTATATTAAAGCCCTATAATTACTTAACCTTAGTAATATTTAGAGAAACAAAATGTCTTTAGATTTCATTGACTCGCTCGACTATTGTTTGCTAAAATAATATAATAAGTAATTGCTCTTTTGTATTTTACTGTCATAAACAGAAAAAACCTAAGTTTAAGACACTGTGTTCTCTGTTTTCCAACCATATTCGAAACATTTCACGGTGTGTGGCGAAACTGGACGTCGCACTTTGACTTTCGAAGCAGAGCGGAAAAATAAAAAAAAATAACTCAAATATAAAATAAAAAGGAAAAATTAAAGTTATCGCATTATCGCAATTGAACCCACTGCCAGACCTAGACCCAGAAGCCCTACTACGTCACTTTGGCTTTAATATAAAATCAGCTTCACGCTATATCCCGCACACAGCAGGGTAGGGAGAGGGAACCTAGTGTTAAGACACTCCGTTCTGTAGGTAATGCGTGTTGAGTGGCGGAACTCAACGCTGCCCTTTCACATTGGTTTTAATTTTGATTTATAGAAACAAAAAGATATGTAGCCTTGTTAGATATAACATAATTTCTGGCAAATAGCTTTTGTATGACCAACCCTCATAGAAAAGCTATCTACAGAAGAAGTGACTAACTAGTACAATACTCAAAACTGAAGCACATCTATCTACAGAAATTAAATTTATTTTTATTGTATATAATATTTTTATCACAATACCCTACAACAATAATATACAATATTTTAAATTTGAAATGTGAACAGAACAAAAGTGCTGCTAACAAGCAAATTCTAGGTAAAACCACTTAAAAATAGTTTTTATACGCCCCAAAAAATTTAAGAAACCACCAATTTTTAGAGCTGCTGTTATTTTTGCGGACAATACAAAAGTAACAACAAAAGGTTTGGCTCCTTTTGTCGCGGCCCTAAACTCAAGTAGTGAATGGGAAGCGAGTAATCTCTATAGCAAGCTATTTTACTAGTTTGTTATCCTTTTTAACGTCGGCGGTGAGAGCCCGCAAAGTTTTTAATGAAGCCACTGCCGGCTAATCATGAAAGTTCTACGGAAAAACTGATTTTCAAAGATAAATACGTTTTGCAATTTACCTTGCAAGGTATTCGTAACCTATTTAAATTAGAGGACAAAAGATGTTTTGACTTACTTTGCTGTGTTCGACTTGAGTCTTGTTATTTTAAAGAGATTTTCTTTAAATAAATTGTTATATTTGCTATAATTAAAATAACAGTTATCGCTTAGCATTTTTTTAGACATATGACATAGATTGATTAATTGATTTATTCCTGCTGTACACCCACATATAGCAGAGTAGGGAGAGGGAACCTAGTATTAAGACCCTCCGTTCTGTACGCACCACCCAATTTTCCGAATATTGCATGTTAAATGGCGGAACGTCGCGCTTTTTTTTAGGAATTGAAAATGATTTATTCCCCCTAATCGAAAGTACGTGGAAATTGAACCGATCGCGTTTGCTGTTATATAAACGGACAATATGATAATAAGTGTATATTTGTATCTATATAATAATTTATGTACTGGGTGGAAGTGTCAGCACCACTTTAAATGAAACCACAGTTTTAACTACTGTATAAAAGGCTAATACAATGATTTTTTTTTCCCAAAACTTAAAAAGTTACTTTTTCAAACAAAATGAATAATAAAATTATTGTAACATAAAACGCTATTTTTCAAGAACCACGCAGCACACATAAACCTATCAAAGGAAAATCGCCGTATACGCCTCATTCCGAAATCGAGTCGTAGATATTGGCGGCAAAGTTCAAAGTTGATTAACCTTTAGTAGTATTTTTGTAGTAATATGTGTTTACGTTATTGGTATCTGTGCGTAGCTGCGTCACACGAAATACAGGTATGGATAAACATCGTGAAATGAAAAAAAGATCCTACGTCTAAACTGTTGAGGTATTTTGATTAATTTCTTTAGGCATGGGTTTAAAATATTTTAACCTATATGCTGTTGGAGGAGCGTTTAAAGGAGCGTTGACACTTCCAACCTGTATATATAAAAATAAATTATTATACAGATACAAATGTACGCTTATTATCATATTGTCCGTTTATACATTTAATTTGAGATAGAACTCTTTAAGACGACGCTTAAATATCCCAATCGACTGGGAACGTCTTACTTCAAGCAGCCCATTCCATAGCTTCATTGTCTTAACAGTGAAAGAATCATTGCAGCATTTCGTTCATCATAAAGGAATTTCAAGGATATGGTTAAGACGGGAGCAGAAGTTTTGGGAAGACCCCAAGAACTTAAAACGCCCCTCGACATATGATGGAGTAACGGGATTGTAGAGGATGATGTAAAGAAGAGTTAGGGCATGTAAAAGACGCCTATATTCCATTCACAACCATTTGAGTTGGCCACGGTACTGTGATATATGGTTATACATATTTATAATTAATAATTATTAATATGGAGATGGAAGATACGAGATGGATGTGGAAGGGCGTATTGCTGCCGGTAACAAGGTTAACGGAGCTGCAATGATGAGACGGCGAAACGTCAGCACAACTGAGCGTTTGGCCGTACACAATTCACCGACTACGACTGGTTTTTTTGGTATTTGGTAGCGACACTAGTATACGGCAGCGAAACGTGGGTATTACAAAAGAAGAATGTAAGAAAGATGCATGCTGTAGAGATGCGATCTCTTCGTAGGATATGCGGTATCAGCTTAGCTGATCGAATCCGCAAATGAAGACATACACAGATTGGCAGGTACTAACGAGATTGTCACGGTGAGAATGAAGAAGAACGTGCTCAGCTGGTTTGGGCACGTCGAACGAATGAGTGATTAAAGGATGGCAAAAAAGATTTATGATGGAATAGTGAGCGATAAGTAGGGGGAGACCTCGGCTGATCTCTCCGCGTTCCGTTCTCTCTGACTACCCCGCTAAGGATAAAGCGTGAAGCTAGTTTAGTTTAGTTTTAATTATTAATATGTAGTAACTATTTTAATACATATTTTACACACATATTAATATTTATTTTAATTCCAGCTTTAGTAGAAAAAATACGGCGTTGGGTTTCGCCATTCTACTAGGTCTTAGCTTTAGATTCTCTCTCCCTATCCTATTAAATTCGGGATAATACGTGAAGCTAGAAAAAAACGAATACATATATGATCGATTATTACTCCTTAATAAAACAATAAAAAACAGAAATAGTAAAAAAAAGTATTAGTGCAATAAAAAATATAAGGTATACTAACTACTAAAAAAACTTTAAACATATTACTTTGGAATTTTTTCGATCATTCTATTGGCTGTTAAAGGGTTTCTAAAGGCACATTCATATGGTAACTGAAGAATTTACCTCGAAATTCCATACTTAAGGTTAAGTTGTGGCTAAGATTAATTGTTTGGTTTCTATGGATATCTTAGCGATTTATTTTACAAATGATTTTAATTGTATTTATTTATCTATATAGCTGTTTATATTTTTACGAAATTATTGCTTTATGTAATGAAGATAGATAAGAACCTAGTAATGATAGACTCAAACAGTCCTCTGCAAAATTTGACTTGATTGACTTTTTTGCATTACACTTAGTTCCCCGTAGAACAGCATAGGCAGATAAATAACCTAACATTACTCCGTTCTTCGCCTTCCAGCACAAATCATGTTAAGTTGCGGAGCTCAATGCGTTATTTTGTCTATAAGAGCGAGGTCACAAAAATATTTTTTAATATTACCTCGAGTGGGCGTTTACTGTCAGGACTGGTCTCTCTAAAATTGTGCATGGGACCACAACCATCGCTCTTGCAGTAAGACGCTATCTCGTTGCGCCACGTTCACCTCGTTACTGTTATATTGTTTTTCCATAAGAAAAGACAAGTAGATGACTTATCTTTTCCATTATAGTAAGTAATTACCACCGCCCACGACTCTGACCTTGAAGGAGATAGACGCGCTTTTTATAGATTCCCATGTCATATTGAGTTGACAACACTGCCACAGGTAGGCCATTCCATAATTGTATGATACGTGCAAGATATTTCCTATAAAACCGCACAGTAGTGAAGTTCCACGCATCACATCAAACAGTTCCCTAGAACACTCCCCATGATATATGCAGTAGAGAACTCATTGCAAGGAAACGTTTTTACGCAAAGCCAAAGTGTCTGCGTTTTACAGATTATTGGGTGTTGCTGGTGTTGTGGTGCTGGTGGTGATTATTGGCTTTACAAATCAAATTCTTTTCTGTTTGCATCATTCGCGATATTGTTGTTTCCAGTTTATAAAAGGGAAAACATAAAATATCGCGTCATATTCGAGTACCAGTTCCACTGTGGTACCAGTGCTGGAGCAAGAAAAGGCTCGAAGGACTAATGATGTACATATATGGCAGTCGTGTCGCAAAAGAAAACACAATGCGTTGTTGGTTCCAACGTTTTCGTTCTGGAAATTTTGATCTGCCCCATGGACGCCCGAAGACTCAAGTTGGTAATGAAGAATTGAAGGCTATTATGGAAGCGAATCCATCACAAATAACGTCCGAGGATGCAGTGTTAGTGATAGAACTGATTTAACTGGATACAGTGTTAGTGATAGAACTGTTTTAATCCACTTGAATCAAATTGGGAAGATTAAAAAGCTTGAAAGGCGGATGCGGACCTCACGAATGGAGTAAAGCAAACCAGCAGACGCGCGTCGACTGTTGCGTTACATAACTTATCCGGCACAATAATGAAGGGTTTTCTAATCGAATTTACCTTTGATGAAAAGTGGATTCTCTACGATAATCGGAAGCGCTCATCGCAATAGCTGGACCCTGGTAAACCAACCAAACCCTATCCCATATTGTCGGTGGGCTTAATTACAGTTTTGTCAATCTGGGCAGATGATTACGACAGACGTCTATTGTCACCAATTGCTAACCATGGGAAAACTAGCTGCTAAACAGTTGACGCTGCTTAATCGCTCTACGCCACTACTGCTTCACGACAACGCTAGACTACACACTGCACAACAGACGGCTACCAAATTAGGAGAGCTTCAATTGGAATGTCTAAGGCATCTATCGTGCTCTCCAAACCTTGCTCCAACAAATTACCAAAGGTTTTATCGATTCCCGTCCGAATGTTTTTTTTAGTAAAGGGATCATTTAACCACCTATGAGATGGCAAAAGTGCATTGATAGCAATGGTTCACATTTTGATTAAATAAATATATGATATTAAAAAATATTCGAGTTTTTGGTCCTCCCATACCAAACGGTAATTTCATATGTAAGAACCTAATATTAATTTAAATATACCTGTTTTTTTTAACCGAATACTGATGTTTGTAATCCTAAGTGTATGAATAAAATGCAAAATAAATAAGTACTGCGTATAAAACTATAAATAATTACATAATAAAGGAACATATTTACAATGTGATTTAAAACTTAGGTTAACCCAGTTCCTATAAGAATCGTTTACGCGAGCTCGAGCAATCTAACACTGCATTCATTCCACTGCTATTATTTGCCGTAGACCGTATTGCATTAAATCCATTTGTAGTAAAGTCACGTAGCAAATACTTTTTAATTGTATAATTTAAATATATGCTAATGCGTTTTTTATCTGTACGTATTTAATACAAAATTGCAAATAAAAAATATTATTAGTGATACCGTTCTCCTATAGTTAATATTGTTTTTATTTTATACGTGAAAGCAGTAAATGAAATGGATCTCTTTTTAACATGCATTTTCCTGTTGGGTAACATTGTCAACTTTTATAAATTTCTTCCTGTTGACCAAAAATCCTGGAATTGGTACGGAACCCACAGTGGGCGAGTCCGACCTGCACTTAAACAGTTTTTAATTTAAAGATGAGCAAACACTTAAGATTATAAATATTATAAATAAATATAGGTAATTATTATAAATAGATATAGCTTAGAATGGTAATCACAATTATTAACGTAACATTAAATCTATATCTGAACCTCACTTTTATTGATAAAAAATATATAATTAGTATCGACGTTCTTAGTTTTGATTTATTTGACCCACTAGTCCTCTGGCGTAACAAGAGTTTTAATATAGGCCTGAAATTTATATTTTACATACATTCGTACTATTGATATTCGTTTACTATTGCTGACTGCTACGTCGTAGATCACCGTAGGTTACAGGTTCCATGGGACCATAGTTCTATACATCAGATAGATATCAATATATTTTTTCATGTGTCATTATTAAAATATTTTTAATTATACGTAGATAAAGTCATCTAACGCTTTTGCTATGGATGAAAAAAAATAATTTTAATCAATATTTTTCCATAAATAGGCCGTCATAGCAGTTTGGAATTATTCTGTTGGTTCGATTCCCACTTGAGGGAATGAAATATTTAATATTTTCATTTCTTCTCCCTGACTGCACGCCGCTGTTAGCCACGACAGCTATGAGCCACTCAACACGCAATGCCTACAGATTTAAGCGAAAAATACTTAACACTAGGTTCCCAGAATAAGCAGCTATTCTGTTATGCATAAAAAAAATATAAAGCTCTTTTTACACCATGAAAGCATTAACATTATTATCTAACATTTTACATCAATGAGATAAGATTGAGAAAAAAGCCAAACGAAGTTCGTACTCCCGATTGTTGAACGAAAAAAGGCTTTCAATAAGTCTCTTAAAGGTTATCTCATGTCTATAACAATAGCATTAGCGAATAGAAAAAGAAACAAAGACCCCAATGAATGGTAAGTATTACGAAAGAAAAGTTTTCAAAAAGTAATTCTTGTAAGGGCGAAAGTTCTTAACAATTAAATATATAAATCGTATCTTATCTTAGATAATAAGTTTCCTATTTTATTTATGTGTATTGTTTTAGGTCTATAAAATAGCTTAACTTAACGATTGAGCATTAACTATTTGTAATGGCTCCTAATCTATACTATAATATTGTAGAACTAAACAATTTGTTTGGTTGAACGCTCTTATCTCAGGAAGTGCTGGTTCGAAGCGATTTTTTTTTATGTTAGATATATAGGATGTAATTACATCACGTATCATGCGGAAAGGTGAAAGGTATTAATTTGTGATTTAAAAAACTTGATGAAATTGTCTACATTTTTATATAATCTTTGAATACTTAAAAATATTTCAAGATTTTTTTATGTAGACAAATGTAAAGTAAAGATAAATTAATAACAAAACAGTTAAAGACAAATAAATTGCTTTATTTTTTTACGACAAACACACCATCGGTTCACTAAAGTTACTGAAACCTAAAGTTACCTAAAGGAACCAGCGCAAGAAACTCAGCGGAACTTTTTCTTCAAACCAAGTAAAATAAATATAATTTACAGATTCACATTATAAGCTACTATGTTAAAACAAACAAAAATTGTTTGCCCAAGGGATCGATCACGAATTTAATACAAGATAACAGAGCGACGGGTGACTTGTTTATTACCTATATAATATAATATAGTGTAGTAGTAGGATTATGAAACAATTTAAGCCGCAGGCGGCGTTAATCAATTACCGGGTACAAGGCGTCGGTTGAAACTCATTTCTGGGACATCTATTTCGACAACAGCCGCGGGCCGGCGTGATCGTCTGTGCTTCATTCAATATTACTTGTGGGATTCGAGGCGACGTCAATGGGAGGAAGCTATTAAATCTGCGATAGAAATTATTATTGTTTATTATTTATGTTTTGTGTTGATAATTGTTATTTACAGATGAGGGCATTGGAGCGCAGTGGGGTGGGTTCTGTCTTTGTGAACTCGGTTGTTGTGGGTTCAAGGTATTTTTTTTTGACGTTGTTCTGGTTTTCCACCACTTAATATACAGTATTTAGAACGAAGCACGGAGTGTCTGCACTACAATGCCAAATGGAAAGTATTGAAAAAAAGAAAAGATATTGAACTATTAACAGATAATCAAAAACCACTACGATCATGATATAGATTATAGTAATAATGCTTTCGTTTTCATGATTTCTAAATATATCCAAGAAATACAAATACTACAAGTTTTTAATTCACCAGTCAGCCTTATTACCATTTTTTTTAATTATTATTTCAATGTCCTAACAACTGCATGTAAAGTTTGTGTTTAAAAAAATGCCCAAAATGACTGTGACAAAATATTACACAATATTTTCATCATTACTATTTACATTTTTATCTCCACACATATTTTACACTGGCAACACCCAGAAAGAAACATTTACAGTCATATCATTGCCCATTTGCCAACAAACACAACAATCTAAATTAAATATACTACCAAAATATTTAAATCACACAAATAACCATATCGGCTAAACCCCAAAATGTATTCTAATTTGCAAACCGTATATCGACAGAATGATTGCTTTACAAATTCATAGGTAAATATCAAACGCAGTAATCAACCTAACTCAATGGAATCACTCTATAATCGTCACCATTTTAGTCGCTTTCAGTTCCCAGAGCTCATTCTCTATTTACATAAAACCAATTACAGTTGGTCACTGGCCCACGTTACGTTACGATCAGTCAATGTACTTGTATACAAAATCAAAGGAAAATAAAGTGACTCGAAATACTTTTATATGTGAACGTAGATAGGACTCGCTTAATTTGTGATTTTTGGTGTACTTTTTTATCTGGTATGTGGTTAAATGATTTCTTAACTAAAATGGTACAAACAAAGCTTAAATATGTTATCCACGTGAATCAGATTTTCAGATGTATTTAATATAAATTTAATTACAATATGAAAAAAAAAATACGTCTGTGCCCTGTTTGTAGACGAACGGGAAGTAGGTACACGACAAGCTTAAGAGTACGAGCATATGCACACATTTTTTATGAAATGAATTAAATGGAGATGGAGATGAAGTTTGTAATAGTTTTTTTTCGGTATTTTATTTATTTGTACTGTAAGTTCTCACTTCTTATCAAATTGCATAATTGTAGAAACAGGAAATTCCCCATACGATTAGGTATGTTGAGAAAAAAGTTGACAAATTTAAGTTTGCCAATTTAAAGGTGCATTTCTAACCAAATTTCATAATTATAGGCCCACAGAAATGTACATAAACGACATATAACATTATCGTATCTTTTAATTGCGAGCCGTAGCCCTGGATATTTCATATTAATTTCAGCTTAATACATCCACAAGATCTTGAGACCAAATATGGTCTTGACATGCAGACAACGATGTGATCCTATAAGGATTCCATTTTTTTTCTTTTGAGACACCAAACGACAAAAACAAAACATACTAAAATGACAGCAATTACTTATAACCTTAAATAAGCTGTTAGGCAGAACTTTCGTTTGTATATTTATTTATTTATTAATGCCACAATTCTAATGTATTGAGTGATTGATGATGATTTATTCTGTTTACGTCTTAATACTCAAGCGTGCCGAAAGAATCAATGGAAGACAAATTGAATGCTCACGTATATTTTTTTCAAACTTATAAAAAATATTACAAGACATTGGATTTTATTTTACCTGATACGCAGTATAAATAAAATAAGCATAATGGAGATGGAGAGAGCATAATGGATGGCCAGAGTGACTTACAACTTTAACGAGATAGTCTTTTAAGTATATTTATGGAGAATGTGGCCTGGATGAAGGTTCCTCCCCACATCCTTTTCACCTGTCCTAAGCTAATCTGTCCCTTATATGATGTCCTTCCTCATAGAGTTCCACCTCCCCTTAATGTTCAATGTTGGTAATGTTTGTATTTACTCCTTTGTGTAATTTTTTATGTAAATATATTAAAGTACTAGCGGCTCGCAGCGGCTTCGCCCGCTTAAACTACATGATTATTGATTTAATAAGCAGAATTGGTTGACAACTAAAATGACTTCTAATATGATTTTTTATTACTTTAATCTGTAATATTCTTATGTGATTTTTTACGACATTATCGTAATTTCTATAAGAATTTTTGATTGTTTCGAACTAAATAATACGACCAATGTCAATATTTGATTTATAAAATATACATAAAGCTAATTATTTATTATACGTATATATTTTTGTAACATTACCTTTTTTTTAACTATGTGATGTTTTTTCAAATTCTGTTAAATGTGCTGATGTCAGTTAATAATTTAATTTACTGCTTCAGAAACAGCCTCAAATGTTAAATTATTGATTTGGGTAATGATTCATAATATTCTTTGTAAAATAACTGCAATAATTGCATATTAACCCCTGTACATTTTTAAATTAGTTACATATATTATTAGCTAAATGTACAATTGGTAAATATGTAGTTATTACAGTGTTCACGTAGATAGGATGTTTTTTATATAGATTTATTTCAAACGAACGAACGAACCAAAAAATCTTTGTATTTACTTGATATTTCTGTCAAGATCAAATCGTTCTTTATCTCTGTGTTGAATTAATTACGACTTAAATTTAACTGTTATGATTTATGAAGGTAATCTCCACTAACATTTCAATTTTGTTTACTTTATTGTATAAAATATTATATAATCGTGCTTCAAAAATATATATTTCTATCAACAGTCATATAACCAAGACGTTTCGAATGTCATTCTTTAGCCAGGAATCTTACCGGCGCGATTGCTATATAACATTCGCAGGCAAAGTAATGCCTTGAATTCATTCAAATGACGATAACTTTTTTTTTATGAACCGATTTTGATGAAATAAAATTAAAAAAAAAAACTAAACTTTAATTGTTAAGTTGAGTTAAAACAAAGCTATTGGTGAAACTTTTAAGTAAATCGGTTCAGTACTTTCAGAGAAAAATGTGACCATACATATCGACAAACAGACGGGCAAGAAATTAAATAAAATCATTTTTGCTTTCTATTATTCTTTTTAAGTGTCCCTCTATCCATTTCAGTCAAAATTACAAAATGTACAGACAAAATATTTTTATTGTTTTATTATTTATAGTGATTATGTGCAGACTACTAGCATCAGTCTAATAAACGTAATATTGTCTTATATGATGCAAATAAATACGTGAAACTTTAAAATATAGATTAATCACTATCATACAAGTTTCTAAGTACTGTATAGGATTTTTAGATTTATAAAGAAGTTCACTTCTGTGATAAAAACGGCAGGCATTGGCTTTTAATAATCTAATTTCCCATCACCGTTTGTGAACCTGACGTGACGTTAGCGCATTAGCTTTACTAAATGAATATCACAGACTGAAAGTACTGGTCCGATAAATCAATTTATATATGACTTTTTATTTATATGTGGCTAGCAGACAAGGCTATCTCATATAGGATCCTTGGTAAGTGTAGGTGATTGGTAAGTGCACTAAAAGAGGAATTCAGGGAAAACGGGTTTTTACGTTTCATAATAAATTGTGAACTATACATACAGTACTAATCAAAGTAAATTCCATTTTTTTTTCAATAAACCACCAAATTAGGTCACCACACAGACTAGATCAAAACCAATAATTAGAATATGTAAATTTATAAGAATTTAACTTTTATTTTTATAGATATTTATTTACCTATAGCAAAGTAAATTTTCTTTTGTCTCATTTTGTAACTTCATCACGTAATATAGAAACAGACTTGCATTGGACGTTCCATAATAACCTGACAATCGTATGTTGCTCCTGATATTGTATACCGTTCACACATTTTAATATCATTTGTACGTAAAATGTTTTCTCAGACTTGCGTCCTACGCTACGGCAGCTATTATTAATTTAAGGAAAAAATTGTTTTACAAACGTATGCAACGTTATTTAGTCAATTGATCCATTAATTATACTTCACGACGAAGCCTGGCGTGGCGCAGGGGCACAGGCGTGTGACTCGAGAGTCGAGGTTTGAAATCGGTCCGGTAGTTTTTGTGTGAAAACAATACAAACATACATACAAAAATACAAATCTTTCCTCTTTATAATATTAGTATAGAAGTATAGATATGCTAGTGTTAAAACATTCCTTTCCTCATAGTCGAGATATATGAATTTTTAGTTTACATGTTTTATATTTGTAAGAACAAAAAATATTTATATAATTTATTCAATTTATAGCATTTTCTATTGAAATATTTGAATGTCTGTGGTACTTACACGAATACTTATATTACTTCACGCTGTATCCCGCATACAGCAGGATAAGCAGAGGGAACGTAGTCCTAAGACACTCCGTTACACAGTTTCCACCGAATTTTTCGAGGCTTATGCAATACCTCGAAAAATTTGAGGCCTTGCAGAGAGTTGAGTGGCGGAACTCAACGCCGGGCTGTTGCCTGGTGCCAGAAATGAAAATATTAATAAATAAGAAGTCATTCCCTGGAATGGTGATCGAACGCAAACCCTCGCGTTACAGTCACATCCTTGTGCTCTAGCACCACGATGACTTCACGAATATTTCAATTTCTCAAATATTAATAAGGTACCATTTGCTATATAATAATGTTCCCTCTATATTGGTAGGTTACCTATTGTCTTGATTCTTGAATTTTATTCATGTTATATAATACAAAAGATGTTAAATACGATCGAGTGTGGTATCTTTGAAGGTTAATTGCTGTTTTTATATTCACCACCTCCACATGAATTTGATACTTTTAGTGCAATTTTTTCGGCGACGGCCGGTTTTACAGTGTTACAATTTCATGAAAACATGAACTTTCAAAAATAATAATAATTTAAATACTTTTTAATAATTATTACACTTATTAACATAATATTAACATCGGCATAATTTGAGTGTACTTTGACTATTGCAGCAGCCCGGACAGACTTTAAGACAACAAATAAAGCGAGAGATTTCAAGGTATTTCTTTATTATTATCTACTAGTTAACAACCAAAGAATTAATTGCAATAAAATTGTAAATATTCTATCAGCAAAATGATTAATTAATTTTATGACAAAATATAAAACAAGTTATTTTTTCTTGTATTGGTGTAAGCGCACACTATGATTTTTTGTCAGGCGATAATTTGTCGCAGAAATGTAACGTGATGATGTACAGCAAAAAGGCAGGGACTATAAAAGTTTCATTTACCACATTTTGCCGGGATCAAAAAGCGACGCGATTGTCGCAATAGGAACTTTGAAGGATACCCTTGAGAATGACGGTCTTAAGCAAAATTTTTCGAACTTATTCGAATCATTTTGTTTTAAGTTGGAAAAGTTCAATTAACTTGGATTCGTTATGCACGAGTCCGGAGGCATCGATTATGATGTCCAAGCCCGAATAATCGCTGTCTAAGCCAAATAGTGGGAGGCCACTGGTGTGGTCTGCAACCGCAGAATAGCGCCTACACTTAAGGGTCTGATGTACAAGGACATGATCCGATCAGTAATGTTGTACGGCAACGAATGCTAACCTGCACTATCTCAGCAAATTCAGGAGCTTCACGTCACATAAATAAAGATGATCAAGTGAATGTACAGTGTAACGCGGTCTAATCGCATACGCAACACATTCATTCTAGGCAGTCTTGGAGGTCTTCATATTTACGAGCGTCGCGTTAAGATGGTATGGTCACATTGCGCACCGGCTTAGGAAATATATCGGAAGAAATATGTCCCTTTATATCTATTCCTAGAGTTAGACCACCTGAACGTCCAAGGAAGCGATGGCTGGATGTCGTGATTCTGGATAAGAGAGCCAATGGGTTAACCACTGACCATGCTAAAGACCGATCAAAGTGAAGTAGATTGAGTCAGAAAGCAGACCCTGGTAATAAAGGTCGGGACCAATGTCAGGCGGAAGAAGAAGAAAATATTAGTTATTGCGTAACAAATTTATAAATTTTATTTATCCTACTAGCGACCCGCTCGCGGCTTCGCCCGCTTTAACTACTGAATTATTCATATAAATTACCTATGTTTACAAAGCACTTAAGATTACTAATATGAAAATTATTGAAACCTTAATGCAACCCACATTTTCGTAGTTCCAATAAGGATGTTCCAATTGTTTAAAAAAACACACACTTAAACAAACGACACAAACAACAGAAAACTTAAACGAAAGAAATTATAAACAACAGACTACTTACTATTCTCTTACCCAAAAATATTTAAACGAAAGATGTAACAATGCCGCGATGAAATACATTATAATTATTGGATAACTCCAAAATACGTGCAATCGCTTCTAAATTTACTTTGCTATAGAGCCAGGCGCAGAATTGAATCATTCTCTCGTCCGTAGTAGCTCCGAACGACATCTGGGCGTTGGTTCCCTGGCCGTGGTCTCAAGCGACAACCTGCTCTAGAGCAGACACAGAGAGAATCGTGCGGGACGGGATTGGAAGGATTATCAAATGCCATCTAGGCGGTCAACTCAGTCAGGTGAGACCTTCGGTTTTCTGAGGGAGGCCCAGCAAGGCCCATGAGTCGCATTTGGAGGAGGATAGAAAGTCTCTTGGAAGTCGTCTGACGTCTGACCTCGGGCGGCCGGACATGCTACGGAGTGCTGCTCCTTAGGTGCAGGTGACTCGATACATTGGCGCAGCGGAATGCGTTGGACATGAGACGACCAATGTGTACCTCCAGGCTTTCTATTTTTAGGTTGCGGTGATGCGTGGTGTTTCTCACGTAGTATGGCGCCTGCATCACTCGACGGAGGATGAGGTTCTGGACCACCTGCAGAATTTCTCGTTGAGTGATACTCGCTAGGGCTTTGTGATGTCATCAGTGTATAATGCGTGGAGAGCAGGTGACAAAATGCTGCCCTAGGGAACAACGGCAGCGATCGAGTTGCTGCTAGACCTCGAACTCTCAACTCTCAAGCAAAATGTCCTGTGACTGAGGCAGGGAGGCAAAGATGGGTGGACGTGCGCCTGGAGAAGTGAGAGGAATAACTTCTCGAACAGCTTGACGACCGCGCTAAGGAGGGTTATAGATCGGTACCCCTCACGCTGCTATGGGCTCTTCCCAGCCTTTGGCAACATAATGAGCAGGCCCTCCTTCTATTCCCGGAGGAAATAAGCTAGGCGGGTGCGCCGGGTCCATTTTTATAAGTAAAATGTCGTGGGCGCGGGGGGACGCGTGGTGGTCGGCAAGCCGTTACACAGCAAGTATTTTTTAGTATCGTAATTTCAAATCTGTGCTACTAATCTTCTAAAGTACTTATTAAAATGAAAAACAGTAAAAGACAGTTTTGATCTACATTAAATGGCCAACGTAACTAATATACTTATTTATATGCTGAGAGTAAGGTAATAAATGAAACTTGCGCCAAAACTGCGGTTTATAGCCGGCGTGATGTGTCAACAATTAAATGCGTTTTTCTCTAAAACTATTCGTAATTTCAAATTAGTGTAAAGAGCAAATTTTATCTTCGTTTAACGTAGAAAATTAATAAAGTATTTAAAAGGATAAGGATTGATACCATTATGGACAAACATCCCTCAAAATAAAAAATATATTCAAATTACTATTTTTAGACAGAAATATGCTCACTGTATGTTATCCTTAGAAGATACGAATATGCTGTCGCTGACTTTTTTGTAGATCTTATTAAGAGGAATAATACTCTAGTACATTGTGCTCATGTAGGACTTACCATTAAAGCAGCGCATGCGTGAAAGTGTCTCAACGGGTAGGACTTTATACACATTTATCATATTTATGTCAAATTACAATAAAATATACATATAATAATAAACTATATATGAACCTTCCCTGAGAAATACTCTACATAATGGTGAAAACCGCATCCAAATCCGTTGGGTGGTTTAGAAGAAGAAAACGTAGAAAGGCCAGACAGAGACGAAATGCGTTCTTATTTTATAATATATAGAAATGTGTATCACAAAACCCGACCAAACCCACGACACTAAAAGTAAAACAAAATGAAGCTACGTCCCTCCGTAATTGAAGTTCATTTAAATATTTCGCAACTAATTACACACTAGCGTCGTGTTTGCAAAGTCGATAGTCGATACGTTGACAAGCCGATAGTAATAAAACGTGACTACCCATCGCGACGCGTCCCCCAAAAAATAAATAATTAATGTGAATCGAAACAGAATTTACCATTTGTAAATTGCGTTTTAACGGAAAATTATGGCGTCGCGTATATTTTGTATATGATTTTTCAATTGTTTGTCGGGAGAGGAAATTTTTAAAAGCGATTTCGGAATAGTACAAAATGGCGTGTCGCCTGTTGTCCGCTCCACGATAATATTGACGTTGGTGCGATAAACATAATTAGCATAATTGTTTATCTCCGGCAAACTGCGTGGAATTCGTGAAACGAAATGTACGGTATTGTTGGTGCACAGTGTACGTACAGCGTGTAGTGTAGATACACGATATCATGATTTGGAGTTAGGATAGCGATATTTCACTGTGATTATATTTGAGTAATGCTACATATCGTGTTCGAATTTGTTTTACAGTTCAACTGTAAAATTGGTTTACAAACAAACACACAACACAAACATAAAAACTTACAAACTTATTATAATAAAATAAATGGAGAAAATAAATATTTGATAAGTTTCGACGAAGAATCACTTTTCTCTTAAATAAAACTACGTATACAAACTAAGCAACAGACTAATAATTTTTAACATCACGATATTAGTGTCCGACCGAAACAAGATTTTCTGCCGAAACCGAAACCCTCGGCTTTGGTATCAGTTTCGGCCGAATCCGAAACTGTATATGAAGTATAATTAAAGACGAACTGAAACGATCGATAAAGGTGATTATTACCAATTATTTTTACCCTATATTGCATAGTCCGTAGTTTTACCGTTTTCGAGGTAGATATTAACTATATCTTTTTACATTTTTTAATTAAATATCATATTTGACCGATAAATTTGTTTTAGAGTATTTTTTGTATTCTATAGTAGGTCTAGGAACTAAGGGTACCTGTTGGGGTGTGGGGTAACAGTTAGGATAACTAACACTACTTTTAAGGAAAAAAGGATCCCTTATAAGATCACTTTGTTGTCCGTCGAGCTGACTGTCTGTCTG
Organism: Heliconius hermathena; assembly: GCA_013403705.1. NCBI lineage: Eukaryota > Metazoa > Arthropoda > Insecta > Lepidoptera > Nymphalidae > Heliconius > Heliconius hermathena. The sequence continues at coordinate 47,860 of JAAIXJ010001911.1, read as the reverse complement.
TCTGTCTGTCAAGAGCCTTTATCTCAGGAACGCTTTGAGATATCAGATTTATGGTCCCCTGATTTCCAAAAAAATCGCATATTTACTTAAAAATATATATGGATATACTTAGAAAAAGTATATATATATAGCCTTAAAAGGAAGGCCAAATTTAGTATTAAAACTGCTAGTTCGAGTGAAGTATCAGATGAAAGGGCTAAGCTGAGCTCGAATTTCAGAAAACGCTCGAAACCTCCAATTTCTGTACGGAACACTCGGTGGGCGAGCTGCCCATAAATTATTAATAATTGAAAACGTTATCATATTGTCTCAAGTCGTAATTTTCAATTAATGATACTGAAGAAAAAAAATTGTGGTATTTTTTATTTAGTTATTGATCGTTAGAAACACTTAATAGACATACGAAATATGTATATATGTTATATGCTTTTTATCTTAAAAATTGGGAAATCTTCTAAGAAAACCTTTGTTATATATGGCAAATTGTGTGAAAACATTAATACTGTGGCAATATTGGATAGGAGTATATTTAAATACAAATATTTTCATATAGGATTATTTAATACAGTGGCACAGTTGTAGCTATCCCTATACAGAGGAATTAATAATTTTATCTTCTCCGCTCTGGTAAAAAGAAAGAGGGCGGCGTTTAGTTACGTCACACAACAAAAAGTGTCTCAATTTCGGGCAATATGTGCATATTACCGAACTGACGTAGAAGTTATGTAACATTATTATTATATTTTTGTACTTCACTTCTTCTTTTAAGCTATAATTAAAAGTTATAATTTCTAACTGTAAGTGTACCTACTAGAAAATAATTAACTAAATAAAACATTGACCAAATTACATTTTGCTACATAGCAATAACAACTTAGTAAAAATATGTCTTTAAAATATTCACAGGGACCTAAATACTCCTTTTTTTATCCTTAAAACTGTTGAAATATTTACATTATTATTATGTCAATAATATTACTTCAGCTCCGCGCTGTATTCTTATTCTGTGTTTTCGCACCCAACAGGGTTGGCAGAGGAAACCTAGCGTTAAGACACTCCGTTCCCTATTTTCCGTCGAATTCTGGAACCATTGCATGTTGAGAGAAAGAACTCAACGCCTCCTTTTGCCTCAACACCAGAGCGAAGAAATGGGGGAATCCACAACCAGTCGTGTTTAGAGTCACACAGTTGTGCCCTTGCCCCACGACTGGCTTTAATAGTAAATAAATATCAGCTTCACGCTGTATCCCGCACACAGCAGGGTAGGCAGAGGGAACCTAGTGTTAAGACACTCCATTCCCCACGTTTAATAGTAGGTAAATGCTTAATATAATTATTGAATTATTCTAATATAATCGTGTAAAAATCCTGTGAATAATCTAGTGAACATTAAAATAACTTTACGCTTATTCCGAATTTTAGTTTATTAGGCGGCACTCAGTGCAGCATTCGAAAGAAAAGTGCAGAACGGAGTGCTCCGTTACGAGTAACTCCGTTCTCCTCTTCTATTATCTTTAAAATTCGAAATTTTAAGGGGTACAACGCAAAGATTTCTCTCTGAGTTTTAATTAATATAAGTGAATAATAGTGAATTAAATCACACGTACCTACTTGGAATTCTAAATAAACACACATATATTTCAATATATATATGTCACATACACATATATTCAAATTCCGACAATATCACATATATACATACATACATGTAAAACTAAAAATATTCCATTATATTATAATAACCATATTCAAAATAAAATTTTCAAGTCAACCGCTAGATTGGCAATGCACTGTGCACTGCACTTGCACTTGCAGTAGCAGTTGCATCCTCGATACAGTGGGGTACAGTGCGGTACTGTGCGGTACAGTGCCCTCGCTCGCATCGAGCCGTGGCCCAACAGACATGCTTTTACAGATTGAATTCGAGCACTATTGAGAACACTTGTTACGTTTAATTGGAATGTGTCACTGATACCCCCGTATTTACACTGTGTCTGTGAAAATATACAGCTATTTATTATATTTACAAGCACTTTGTTCAATTTTCATTTAAAATTATATATTCTAAATATTTTCCAATGAAAACAAATACGTTATCTCTATATATAATAAGACAGTAAAAATATTTTGTCTGTACATTTAATAATTTTGACACTTAAAAAGAATAATAGAAAGCAAAAATATTTTTCAGAATTCCTTGTCTGTCTGTTTGTATGTATGATCACGTTAATCTCTAAAAGTACTGAATCGATTTACTTAATTAAAACTTCACTAATTGCTTTATTTTAACTCAGAATACCATTTAAAGTTTGTTTCACCAAAATCGGTTCTGTTAAAAAAGTTATCGTCATTTGAATGAACTCAAGGCATTGTCTGCGAATATTATATAGCAATCTAGTATATCTATACTTATACTTATAATCAATGTATAATTGTTTCTAATAAATCTGTATTAACAAATTATTTTAAATATCAATTTCAAAACATCAATTTTTTAAAAATATTTTTTTTTAAACATCAATTTTTTTTATTTAAAATTATTAACTGTATAATATGTATTTAATAAAACGTCATTTTAGATTAATGTAATTATATTTAATATATGTGAATTTTAACATAAAAATGGAATTTTTTAACTGTTTGAAAACTTCTTTAAATTTAACTTTAAGTTCAATAGATGGCGCTGTGCATAATGTATCATTTTCTGAATCCCGCTGGTAAGATTTTTAGCTGAAGGATAATATTCGAAACGTCTTGAATATATGACTGTTGATGAAAATATATTTTTTTTCAAAATACTATTGTCCATAGTACAAATAATAAAGTAAATAAAATTTAATTAAGCCGTAATTAATTCAACACAAAGATAAAGAGCGATTTGATCTTCAAAGAAATATCAAGTAAATACATAGATTTTTAGGTTCGTTCGTTCATTTGAAATAAATCTATATGAAAATGCCTAAAAACATCCTTTTTACGTGTACTCTGTAGTAACTACATATTTTCCAATTGTACATTCAGCTAATAATATATGTAATTAATATAAAAACTGTACAGGAGTTAATATGAAAGCATTTTACAAAGAATATTATGAATACGGTAAGTATTCATAATATTCTTTGTAAAATGTAAAAATCAATAATTTAACATTTAACAGAGTTTTAAAATTATGATAAGACGTTCACAACATAGGTTAAAAGAACTATATGTGTATGTATTATATAATAAAATAAAGAACAAAATGTTACAAAAATATACACGTATAACAAATAATTAGCTTTATGTATCAATTAAAATTAAAATCACAAAATCACAAAATAAAAAAGGAAATTACTATTATTAATTACAGACAGATTAAAGTAATAAAAAATTATATTAGACGTCTTTATAGTTGTCAGTAAATTCTGTTTATTAAAAAAAATATCATGTAGTTCAAGCGGTCGAAGCCGCGGGCGGGCCGCTAGTATATAAATATACTAGCGCCGGGCTCCGGCGCCCAACCCACCTTACCGCCGCCCACAACC
>JAAIXJ010001911.1:0-42348 GCA_013403705.1 Heliconius hermathena | reverse complement strand
ATTTCAAAAAACTTTTAGATATTTAATTATTAAATTATGTATAATGATGTTACATTATAATAACGAATTCTATAAGGCACTCTTCAAAGATACACTCTACAAAGATAGATAGTAATTTGAATACATTATTTAAATACTTAAACAAATTATATATTAAGAGTAACTTAAACAAATTATATATTAAGAGTTAAACAAATTATATATAGAGAGTAGGTATAGGTAGGTACTGCTTGACGATGCAAAACAGTCCTATATTTCTTAAGTGATCTAAACAATAGACTATACCTGACCTGTATCGGCCCTAAGTCCTTTATCGGACAACCACACGCGAAATGTCGACAGTTTATCACCTATACCATCTAATTACCAATTTTCCAGTTAAACGAACGGTGAGACCGAATGATTGACCGATTTAATCACAGCGGAGTGAATGAGAGGATCTCCCGTTTGGGTGCCGGAGAAAAAATTGATTGCGTAGAATCAATTCATTTGCGGCGCCGCCGGACGTTTTTGTAGACACCTTGGACCGCTTTTTATTACCTCCAGGACTTGATCAAACTGGGGTCGGTCAATATTAATTAACAAGAAATCTCAACCATTTTTCTAATGAAATTAAGGTCATATTTTATAATAAAATGCATCAGAGCAAAGGTGGCCATATTCACAGCGCACCTAGCTGGCAGATTGCCCAAAATATGAGATATGGTTCTCCAAAACATAGAATGCAGAGTTGGAATGGACCTATCAATCATACAGATGTAAGAACGTACATTGTAGACAGCTCGGTGATTAAGCGGTATATTACGTAAAAGAATCTTGCAATATTTTTGATTTTGTTGCTATATTCATCTTTTTTAGCTTCACGCTGCATCCCGCATATAGCAAGGTAAGCTGAAGGAACCTGGAAACCTAGTGTTAAGACACTCCGTTCCCATTAAGGTTCTTCTGTTCCCCAGTTTTTACCGAATTATTGACATTGCGTGTCGAATCGCGGAACTCAACACCTCGCTTTGCCTCCTTACCAGAGCGAGAAAAGTAATATATTAAATATTTCATATCCTCGAATGGAAATCGAACCCACCACCTGTCGCATTAACAGTCCCACGCTTGTGCCTCTGAGCGATGATTGGCTTCTAGGTAATAAGGCCTAATGTTTTCTAGGTAATAAGGCCTAATGTTTTCTTTTTTGTTTTATTTTTACATATTAACATCATAACTTGATTTAGTTGGTAGTAAACGTGCGTGATAAATTTAATATAAAAACAATACGTAGGCATACGTAACTAATATCTAAATCCAACTCTGAGAAAAAATAATATTTGTATGTTACAAGTTAAAATAAAATTCATTTAAAATTGCAAATTAGACAGTCAAATAAAACAAAACAAATTCGGTGTCCCAATTTCAGAGTCAAACGTAAATTGGAATATAGTTTCTAATCGATGAACGAAACAGAAACTTCAGTTAGCATCGGCAGTGCATTTCAAAGGCACCAATTTGCATCCCTCGTAATTAGACGGCGTGCCACCAATTTAGACCAAATTTAATCAAATTATACACTTTGTAACTGAATATTCCATTTTTTTTAGAATTTAATAACTTTTGTGCATTCATACGGCGTAAAAATATATCGCTACGCAATACTAAGCTCTTCCCAGAATAGTCTAGTGCCCAGCCCTGAATTTTTACTAGCAACAAATTTAAAGTAACTACTATCTAGAAGTGTAACTGGTTGTGGGTTCGATACCCACTCGAGGAGATGAAACATTTACCTAAATTTATATTTCCATTTCTTCGCTCTGGTGTCGAGGCAAGGCGCGGGGTTAAGTTCTGCCACTCAACACGCAATGACTCCAGAATTCGGCAGAAAGTGTGGAACGGAGTGTCTTAACACTAGGTTTCCTCTGTCTACTCTGCTGTCCGGGATACAGCGTGAAGCTGATTTTTTTACTATCTAGTACAAGCAAGGTCAAATTGATAAAACTAATAAAAAAGAAATTAATTAAATTTAAGAAAAAATAAAACTTCGTAATTAATATCTAATTAGTTTATTAAACATCTTATAATCAGTCACAAATAAGGTACAAATATATTATACACAATAGCATTTCAGGACTAAAATAATATTAAATACAACCCTTAAAATATTCCATATTATCTAGTAAAACACTCCTTATAAAATACAAAAAAATGAATACAATGTAACGTAAACGGATCTATAGCAGTAAAATAAAAAAACACAAAACACACAAAAACAAAAAATCTATGAACACAGAATAAATAACACTACTTAAAGATGTATGTACTAATTATATTAATACATTAAAATATGGCGCTCGTTGAAAATTATTTTTTTGTCGATAACATAATTTTATTCTTTTTTTTTACAATTTTATAAATATAGGTAAACAGTGATCGAACCTACAACCATCATAGGAGTGTGTTACACAATTATCGATTGCAACGATTTTTAAGAGTTTTACCTTTTTTTCTAATAGTAATGCATTTTTCATTTATGAAATTATTCAGCATAATTATCAGCTTGGCCGTATCAAGTTTACGTTACAATATGTTTTTATAAAAGAAAAAACAATAAGAAATATCAAAACATTATAAAGTTACTTACCAATATACTCACGTGGGTTATTATTCATTACATTAGATAATTAGACACAATAATAGACTTTATAAATTATAAACAAGTTACACTATTTGATCATGTACGATTTGAATGTTGGACGATATTCATATCAACCGTGGTTAAGAAAACCAACCAAATGAAACCAATAAACACAAATATAAAATGAAAGGTCGAGAAGATGTGCAATAAATTTTACAAATTGCAATACAAAAGGATGTTTTCAACCACAGACTAAAAAAGGAGTGTTATTAGTTCGACGTGTTTATGTGTGTATGTGTATCAGTATGTCTGTGGCATCGTTAGTCCCAAGTATTTTGTTGTTTACTTCCGAAAACGGACAAAATATTTTTCAGAGCAGCGGTCGAACCCACAACCATGTATTGCAGACACTTTCCTATCGTTTTCACTTTGGGTCTCAAATACCTTGTAAAGACACTGTTTCACCGTGGTCTCCTAAATTATTTAAGATATAAAATAAAACAGTGAAAACATTCCAGTAAGACAATAGAAAGATTAAAGGCACATAAATCTTTGTAGAACACGCGTTCTCTTTCTCCGCTTTCAACGTTTATTATTTACGACGACAGTTTTAAGTAACATTCTCTCCACGCACCACTTCCACATTTACCATTACACCTAATTATTTCGTCACTTTATTATTTCAAAATAAACAAGAAAAAGGTGTCCAAAGAAAAATGTGTTTTGTTGAACGCGCTAATCTCAGAGACTACTAGGTTTAANTATATATATATATATATATATATATATATATATATATATATCACATTTATAGTTTCGATGTAACCCACTGTACCACCACCACACGTCAGAGGTACCTCAGGCATATCACGTATTCTTGTCGCATACATCACATACGTCATACACAACTAAGTCGTTTCCATTTGACAAACAAGAGGAAACCAGCTAAATTAAAGTAACATTCATCTTTTAAATCAAACTAACGAGGTTTGAAACTCTAATTAAGCCTTGGTGCGGTCATTACCCTTATAATCATATGAGATATCTTCTATTTACTCTGTTCCTAAAATTTCCACTGTTTTCATTTGACTCTTCAAATATGTATCTATTGTTTTCTCTCTTAAAATACTTAAGGTTATTATTTCTACCGTAACTTATCACACATTTGACCGATCATTAAAAAACAATCTTTAAAAAAACGATTATTTCTGCCTTACAGAATGTTTTCCACCATAATTGATATGAACATTGAACATATCCTCGCAAAAGCCCTAATAAATATTAAAGCTACAACCTTTGTCCTCATAATATTAACACTTTAGTAATTAGTATAATATTAGTCTATCTATATAATATTAGTCCTATTCGATACGATACATTTAGAAAAAAAATGCGATATTAAATGTTAAAAATTAATTAGTTGCATTAATATACTACTTTATGTACTAATTTCGACAATATTACAAAAAACAATTAAAAATAGCACGGTTTTTAATTTTTGTAAGCAAAGAAAATATAAATGACTGACAGACAACGCAAAGATGAAACCACTGGATTTAGAAAGGGGAAATTTGGCATATAGTTATTTTAAGAAGTGTAGAGAACTGAAATAGTCTTCTTCAGCGAATCAGTAATCGCACAGAAGGAAACAGCGGAGCGGGCGTGTGATTCCAACGCTAGTGCAGACCCGCTCCGCCGCCGTAGATCAGGATTCAGGGTTAAGAGAAACCGCTATGCGCAACTCCAACTCCCCTACCCTATAGGAGCTACTGTAGGAGGGTCACGGTGATTCTCCTCCAAGTAATGGAGGCTGCGAGTACCCTAGAAGAAACCCCGGGACGCCCCGAAGGCGACGGTAGCCCGCAACAGGGCATCCACCGAGGCATCGTAGTAGCATGCGCGAACGATCCTGCGGCGTCTCATATAGGTGGAGAGGGTTTCCGCTGAGATTAAGTGGTTAGTGTCGGGCTATTCCGATGAGTATCACAATACCATCCGTCTGTAGGGTTCATCCGTACCTACGCTCGGATGGTTTGTGTGAACGCATTTTGCAACGACAAAACAGGAGTGTAGTGGATACTCTACTAAACTAGATAAGAGATAACATCTTGAAATTCCTACGGAAACGAGACAACCGGGATTTTCCCTCTTATGTCCTACAGTCCTGCGGGTGACGACTAGTGCCTTATAAAATTCAAAGCAAAAAGGGACAAACCACTATAACTAATACGAAATAGCGTATCAGAATGCAAAATAATAATATTATGTAAATATTCTACATATCACAAAAAATATGTAACTTACAGTACGGTCGACGAATTGTGGCCGCGCTGAAGTTAACTGTAGATGGCTGCGCAGATTTGGTTTGAGATTTTTTCTTAACTTTTTATTATTTTCTTCCCGAGTGAACAATGCGCAAAAGTTCAGAAAACCCATCTTCTTGGGGCCACGACTAGTTGACCGTCCTCTACTTTATACGTGACATCGAAAGGTGTTGTGTTTATTTTATTAATTTAATGTATTTTTTATGCATTATCTACAAAAATATTACATTTGTAGACTTCTTCTCTATATTAACTATAACTGTGCCAAATTTCATACGCCTCTGCCATTTGCCACAATATGATATTATTATTAGAGGACAACGCAACGTAATTTTTTAATAAGTAAATAGCGTGTCAATTCTACTATATGAAAATTTCACGCTTTTCACACACATTATACATATTAATAATGCAAAATTGACAGCTACTACTAGCTAATAAAAAAATACATTGCATGTTTTATTTAGGAATGATATTAGTTTATAATTACAAAAAAATATAAGTACAGAATTTTTTTTTGAAATGAGATTAAAAAACGTACTACTCATTTTTTAAAAATACATGTATACATAGATTTCCAAGTAACGTCAATATCCAATTGGACATTGTTTTTGATATTATTACTTAATAAGTGAAAAAGGTAATCAGTTATAAAATACGAAAAATAAAACAAAAAAAAGCCAAAATCACAATAATATTTCAAATGTTACACAGTTAAATATAAAATAAGCTGGCAATATACGAAGAAAGTTACCAAAAAAAAAAAATAAACAAAATTAAGGCATTTTACACACAATTTTTTAATACACGCTTAACACTAACCAAAATGCGTGTGTAAACTCCCTTATACCCGCATAAAGAAGAATCTGACAGCCACTATTTTAGTTTCTATGAAAGTTTCAAACACGGAAAACAGATCCACGGGCAGGATCAAGTTCGATAGGTTTTAGTTTTGTATTAGTCTATAACTGTTTATTACTGTTTCTTTTAATATATTAACTTGGACTAAACTTCATTTTTGAGAGAAAACTTAGATGAAATTCTGTTGTATAGTCGAATCAAATAAGTCTGAATAGTTAGTCTATTCAGAAAATGCGTCTAATAAAATTACTTCTGTCATTTTAAATTTAAGAAATTTATATACAATTTTTAATTAATGAAATATATTCAAATAAAATCGTACTCAGGTATCAGCATTGTCAATTGATGCATTTTACGAAGAACAAAAGCAATCAATAGAAAAATCAATGAATTGTAAATTACAATTAAAAATACACAAATACATAATATTTATACAAATCTAAAAATATTTTAATTTCATAATAAAAAAGGCCTACCTTTAAATGTATTATATGTTACCCTCAATTCTCTTATACCATCTTAACTTGTTGTTTATGTACATACATTTTGAGTCACTTAGAATCATTGGAGCCCCCTTGGCCCCTTGGAGTCATTAGTTGATCATTCGTGGTCACTTGCGGTCACTCATAATCATCTGTGGTCACTGATGGCCACTGGTGGTCAGTATTGGGTCCCTTGTGGTCACTTCCTCGCGTTGAATGCATTAGGTCTTGAGTACGGATGAGTCTGGACCCTCTCCCTCGCACGCACTGCTTTAAATCCAACTGATTTTTCAGTGACAGTTGCCTTTCTTGAACCGTCTATTAGTTTGTTAATGGGACAAACACAAACATTTAGTGTTAGTTTAGGTTATTATATTTTACTTAGTATTTAGTTTTGAATATACCATAAATATAACTTAAGACAAAAATATAGCGAAAAAACTATAAGGCGTTATTTGATTTGTTTTTATTCAGTATGTTATTTTTAATAGTTTTAAAATTAAATAATCGATGACTGAAGTAAAGAAATATATGAAAATAAAATCTTTTACCCAAAATATAATTAATAAAAATGTAGATGACGTTAATACTTTTCTAATTTTAAGAATCGAAAGTGTTTAATGTAAAAAGAGAGACAATTCAAGATGGACTACAAGCAGTTTATTACAAAGTTGACTTATACTAACAATATTTCTGAGTGAATAAATCTGAATGTACGTACGTTTTATTTATCTTTCAACTGTCAAGAATATAATGCGCTATGTTAATATGTTACAATTACAATTTAGGCTCAAATCGATATAATTAATTCTTACCGGCGAACATGTCAAAACAGTGTCGGTAACACGAGAGAGCGATGTGGTTAAGATATTAAGAAACTTGAATAATATAATGATTTATATCTTTCTATCTTGTGCGTGCGGCTTCGCCCGCATGGTCAAATGGAAAGTACTAATAGTTGTTTCTATGATCGCAGGTCATGGAGTTATATCAAAACAATTGACATGATATAATATATTGTATTTTGTTCCTTGATAAATAGACTATCCAACACAAAAAGAAACTCTTCTTTAATTCGAACCAGTACTTTCGGAGAGTAGCGCATTCAACCAAACTAACAGCTTTATATTAATATTAGTATGGATTTGTGGATTAATGCATTATGGTATTGTAAAATAGGTATCACTACGCAGTAGGCCAAAGTTTTACTAGCCGGCAGAAGTGGGTACACATCCCCTTCAAGGGATTTTTTTTATTTATATTAATAATTGTTGTTTTTTCAGACGTGGCGCAGGGGCACAAAGTGTGACGCTACAGTTTGTAGGTAGAATCCACAAACTGTCGCGCTTAACCCACTCGCGGAAATGAAATATTTCATATTTTCATTTCTTCTCTCTGGTATCGTTGCGAAGCAGCAACCCGCAACACCTCCAGAATTCGGCGGAAAATAGGGAAAGGAATGTTAACTCTAGGTTCTCTCTGATTAACCGCGTGACGCTATAAACATTGTTCTTTTAATTTGAATTTCATACATACTGACTTCAAAACGTATAGGAAACTTATTTCTATTGCTAATTTACCTGTTTCCTCCACATAACGTGGGAAATACGAAAATTTACAAATATGAAACTATCAATTAAAGTAACCTTTTTACTGCCATGATACAGCTGATAACAAATTTAACTATACATTTTAAATTTATTCTGTCTTTCTGTACATTTAAACAATTAACATATTCCGAGGTCACGTAAATACAACCACTCTTATTTAGTACACACATATTCTGTTTATACAAAAACAAGAATTGATACTATAAATTGTATGAATTTAAAACGTATTGTTCATTAAACTAGATAACTGCTTCATTACCAATATCTATTCCATGTATCAGTTTGCATTTTAAAAGCTTTTAATTTAAACGAGTATTTTATATCAGTATACGTCGGGCTGTTATGTTAAACCAAGTTTCACTGATTAAAAAATTGAGTTTGTCTGGTTTTATAGGTTACTTAAATAGGTACTAGATCGAATGGAAAAAAATATTGAATAGTTCATTTCTCAAGGAAGGCTCCTGTACGTCACTACTTAGAAATTTTAAAGTCAGAATTATGTCAGTCACTTGGAATGTTTTATGTGCCATACAAAAGTCTTAGTTAATTATCTTTAGGCAAAAATTTAGTTTAAATATTTAAAAAATATATCTTTACAAAATTTACTTTCGGTGATTAATCATTACTCATCGTCCGATTTGGTTGAAAATTTACGACACCTCCGAGTCCAAGAACCGTTTAATATTAAAGGTTCAATATTTTTCAGAATAACGAGCTTTAAAGCGTGTTTTTTCTAGTCTTATAAAAATGTTTTGTGATGTTATGTTAGTTATACAAATGCTAGGGTCGCGAATATCTTTATAATCTGTTATCTCGTCTCGTGTAATAGAGTCCCGCGGGTAAAATACAGCTCACATACAGTGTTATTTATGTTTCAAAACCGCAATAATTTTAATGATGAGACAAATTTCATCTGAAACGGTCCAACTTCAATATTAAGTGAAGTTGATATTTTTAGTTTAAATATATCGCTTATCTAATTTTTTATAAATGTCTAATATACAATTTATAAAAAAATGTATTCCATTTATTTTATTCTAATCTATTATGTATTCTCTAATTTGTTATTCTAATCAAATTTTTTTTACCTCAAATTTTTCTTTGTATATGTGAAATGTATAGGCAGGTTGTTTTTTTTTAATATAGCATCAATATGAGGCTTACAGTACGGTAGGCAGAGAGAAGCAACTGAACCCGCAGTTATGAAATATTTGTACAAGTGACATTGCAAACAATTTATAAATAAACGTGGAACCGTCTTGATATGTGAAGTAGAAGTGTAAATTATTAAATTTGCATATGTTATAAAATGTTAAAAAATATATACGTTACAACATATGTATCAATATAGGTAAGTTTGACATTTGTTTTCTTTTCATATTATGGATTATTTAGTACGGAAATTTATAAAAATTTAAATTAAAATGAATAACACTGCATAAATTGAGGAAACGCACGCTAAATTAGAACTTGTTATCAACAATATACTATAAAAAATATTAACGAAAATATTTTTTTTTACTGTACAAATAAATACAATCAAATAATTGGTTCAGCTAAATATTTTAGATTATATTTTTATATATTTCGTTCTAAAATGAACGGACGCTTCGAATACTTTCCAATTATTCACGATCCGTCCCTGACTGGCAAAATATGTTTCTCAAATAGATTTATTGATATATTTAAAACAACTATCAAATAAAAACTAAGTAATAATGTATAATATCCACTAATTTACATTAATATGATATGTATCATATCATTTCAATTTATGTTAACGTCATACATATTTTTATCTTAGATTTTGTTGGATCGATCATACCTACATAGATTTCTCTCATAATATTTTTAGACAAATAAAATAACAAGGCCAGTCGTGACGCACGGTACACACAAAAAATGCGACTGTAACTGCGACAGGTTGGGGGTGAAAATGAAATATCTAATGTTTTAATTTGCTCAATCTGGTAACGTGGCAAAGCGAGGCGTTGAGTTCCACCACTCAAAATGCAATACCTCCAGAATTTGGCCGTAAGTATGTTTTACTTTCCTCTCAGTTTTTTGCTACGCAGCATGTTGAGAGCCAGAGCGCCGCGCTTTACCTTGGTATAAAAGAGACGAAATAAAAATACTCATTTCCCCCGAGTGGAGTCGAACCAATAACTGTCGCATTTACAGTCAGGCGCTATAACATTAACAAACAGTTCATTAAAGAGTTAAAAATAATACTTTAGCAAAAGATAGCCTTATTATCTTTTTTATTACTCTTATATAAAAATTTTATTATTATTTAATGTAATGACTATTTATAACCACATCTCTTTTTAGAAAATATGTTTAGTAATTAATATTCTTATACAGTAAAGTTTAATTATATCGATTTGATAAAATTAGTAGACTAATCTATAGACAGATACATACTACATGTATACATATAAGTATAAATATATAGTAAATCTAAGTTATGTAGTAAAAACGAAATAAGATCTATAACATTGAATAATAAAAAATATTTTTTTAAGCTATAGAAATTAGGTTACTAGTATAAAATGATATACTAAAAAAATCAATCAAATAAATTTAATTGAATAATTCTATAATCAGAGTTGAAAAACTGACAATAAAATAATATACAATAAAAAATAAAATTTACAAATGCATAAATAAGAATTTTAACTTCTTTAAATAGTTACGTACAAAAAAAATATAATTCCCATATTAAAAAAAAACATTAAGAAAAAGCTTTATTGTTAATTTTTTGATAATTAAATATGAACATTTATTCTAATTATATACCATATTTATTATAATAAAATAATTTCTATATTTCAAAAAATTCTTAAGCCGCGGATTAATCGCTTATTTTAGGTTGGGTTTCCCAAAATTTCAAATAAAAATAAGTTTAAGAGTTTGATTTAAAATTTGTTAAATTCGCGAAATTAAAAGATCTTATTATTTAGTTTATTTATAATATTTACCTTGAACATTTCTCTGTAACGGCGTGCCGTCTCGTGCGAGGCTGGAACCGAACCCGGGACCCCGAGGTGCAGGTGCCCTGCGAAGGGGCAAAGCCCTCCCCACGACCGGCTTAACTATTTTAGCTAAAAGAAGATATTCAAAATAATTATAAAATCAAGTATATTAATAAGTGATTAGACTAACAAAATAACATTTTTAGTTTCACGCTGTATCCCGCATATAGCAGGGTAGAAACTTAGTGTTAAGACATTCCGTCATGTACATCATACGCCGCCCTTTATTATGCTACCAGAGGTTGGAAATGAAATTATTCATTCCCTAGAGTGGGAATCGAACCCACGACCGTTGCGTCAACTTCAATTGAATTTTTACATAATATAAAATCTTGTACGCTTAAACTCTTACAAACCAGCAGCGGGTTTTAATGCTGTTATCATTAATAGACAAAGTGATTGAAAAGACAGTTATATCTATAATATATGCATATAGATATAAAGTCAAATCTGGAATATATATATTTAATTAACTAAAAAAAACAAAACGAGAAAAAGTGAAATAGTTCTAATCGTGCAGTCCCTGCTCGCGAAGCCGCGAGTGTAGGAACTAACTAGGAAAATAGCTTAGTCAATAATTTTAATATTTAATATTTATAAAATCTATATTAACATCTAATATTTAAAAAAATATATATTTTTACCAATTTAAATTTTGATCTAGCCCCCCTCCACGGATTTCAATATTTTAGCTATAAATACAACATTTGTAAGTGAAATATAATATTTTATTGTTTTATTTTTTGGGTCATACACGTGTTGGAATTTTTGTTTTTTTGTTACTAATTTAGTGTTTAAATAGGTGGTTTAAAGTCTGTTGGTAGTTGAAATTAAATATTCATCAATCCTTTGTGTTTTCGTAAGTGTTATATATCATATAACTTATTTAATAATTATATTTTTTAATTATTTTTAGTACACCAATAGATAGTTGTGCAATAAGATACCAAGTACTTTGTACAATGTTCAGGAACTACTCAGCGGAAAATTTTACCAATCATTACGATTTATAATTTTTTTCCAAATTCTTATTAACTTCGTCACTAAACAGAAAAAAACATGTTCAAAAATCTATATATTCGATGTTAAACGAAAAAAGTAAGCAAAGTCGGGTCACTATATAAACTTTTAAAAATAATCCAAGAATTAATAAATTGTACTCAAACGATATTTAATCAACGAAATATCAACAAACTACATACTTTTATTGTTATTATTTACATGTAAGTTTGAAAGCAATCTATAGAATTTCTTAGAATATTGTCAAGTTTAGGCCTTTAATAAATTCCAATACAAGTTGTGGCAAAACAAAACTCTTTGATATTTATTAGTTATGTAAAAGAAAGAAAAGAACATACAAATAAGTAACTAATAATTATTATTAAAGGTAATTTCAGATTTATCGGATATCTTAATTTCAGTGATTTGACAGGCATTTGGCATTTATAATAACTTAACGGTTTTTTCCATGACAAATGATGAATAGAAAATATTGTTATAACGTTATATTTTTTAAAACATTTTGTTAATATTATTCTGTAAATCTGAATACGTCTATTTGCTTAATTTCCTTAATAATAGCTCATTCCGATAATCAAGTTTTACTAGATAAATAACACCAATTTACAATCATACAAAAAATAAAAACAATACCTTTATTATCATTGAACGTAACAGTCCGCGGTATAATATTAGTTCTATCAACCAATCCTTTCTTAACCGGCATTTCTTGCTTCAGTTCAACTTTGATAGGCACATTCTTCCACGCCTCCATTTTACCAGCCAACACAAACGTCGAATTCAGATCCTTAGGATCAATATAGTTTTCTACATCTAACGCCGGATTGTCCATTTTAACTTTCTTCGCCGAATTCAAATTTCGCGTCGTATCAAAGCTTTCTAACGAATCATTTATGACTATTGTTTCGTTATTCATTAGTTTGATCGGCGTGCCTTTACGTTTTTTAGTTATGATCTTATTTTCTATGTCAGTCAAGTCGTCACTGTCTGTTATGTCCACTGTTGTATTGATATCTTCTTTTTTGATATCATTATACTCTAGCGTCGTAGTGGGTTTGTCTAGATCGAGTGTGGATACAAATTTGAAATGTGCGTCACTTTCACTGTCCATATCCGACCAAGTGATACCTTTGGCCGATTTAGCTTTCTTCATAATTTCCAAATATTCCGCAGTAAGAGCTGGCGGTGCTTTATCATAGCCTTTTAGAGTCAAATACAATTTTTTCAACATGCTCGGCATATCGCTCATGTATTCTGTGAACGCCATGATCTCTTCATTTTCTATGGTCAGCAATTTATATCGTAGTTCGTCTCTAACTTTAAGATGGCGCATTTCGTTTTCCATTCGTATTTTTTCTACATAATCTATTAATTCGGGACAATCGGCTACGGCATGGTTGAATAATATGTGTAATTTCTTTCGGTTTTCGTCCCATTTTGTCCACGCACTCATTATTTTAGTATCAAGGTTGACTGATTGTTTGAAATAGCTTTCAGCTGCACGCTCTTGTCTTGGTATGTCTTCTGTACACATCTGTATAAATATTTAAAAAAAAATTTAGCAAGAATAGCCAAATAAAAACAATAAATTACTCTACATTGGATTTTAATTAAACAGCCTCAAACAAACATAATTTTTTGGTTGTAGTTATTCCACACATAAGAAATATATTTTTAAGAAAACGTATAAACGGTTTTCAAGAGGCTTCAAATATCGCTATTTTCTAATTTTCATAACTAATTCTATTTTCAAATGTACATACTTGCTCCATAGCATCTGACGAAGACCTATGCGCTAAATCAGCGACGTGCGTGAAGGCGCGCGATCGCAGGCGTTGGCGTAGGGCTAGTACTCGCTGCTGGCTCATTAGGGTCAGTATTCTCGAATGCAAGGCTGAGTGGACACGCGCTTCCTCTGTTAGACGTTTACGCCATTCTTGTTTTGCTGAAAAAATATATTTTTTTTGCTTCACGCTGTACCCTACCTAGTGTTAAGATACTCTCTGTTCCCTACGCACAGCTGAACATCTGAGACATTCATTGCGTGTTGAGGGCGCAACTCAACGCGGCACTTTACCTGATACGAGAGAGAAGAAATAAACATAACAGTCGTTAGCGTAACGCTCCTCGCTACCTTATCAGAGTTAGTATTCTTTTAGTAGTGAATGGAGTGATGAATGCTTGCCACTCAATATATTTTAGGAAAGAAATTGCTAAAAAATATGTGGTTTTATTTATATAAAACATATATACATAGTTCAGAGAACTTACTAATAATCACTTCAATTTTTTCATTTCTTCGCTCTGGTGTCGAGGCAAAGCGCGGCGTTGAGTTCTGCCACTCAACACGCAATGCCTTCAGAAAGTGAAAATGCCTCGGCAGAAAGTGGGGAACGGAGTGTCTTAACACTAGGTTCCGTCTGCCTACCCTGCTGTGTGCGGGATACAGCGTGAAGCTGATTTATTTATTTATTTTTACTACAGTTTATTCTTACCAGTTATTTACAAAAAAATCGTATCAGAGCCATAAACGACATTGTGTATAAGTTAGTAAAACCCAAAAGGCTTCAATTGACTACTGGACTAAGGAAAACTTTAAAAGTTTCCTTAAGTAATTTGAATTTAAAAAAAATATCAATAAACTTTTCTTCGCGCGTTAATATGATATGACATTATATTCAAGAGTTGGAGTAAGTCGTATATCACATCGTTTAGATATAACCTAGGGCAGTCAGAACGTGTCATGTCACATAATCCTTGGTTATTTCTATTTTACTACGGAGGAAACGGTGGAGGTAAACGCTAATAACATAATAAAGAGAGGAGACTTATAATACAAATAATATATAATAAAGATAACTAACACTACAAAAAATATCCAAATTTAATAATAAACGCATAGACGTAGGAATTGGGGGGGCTTGTAGTCCGTGAATACCACAAAATAGTCTTGTGCCCATTCCAGAAATTTTACTAACAACAAATTTATCCTAAGAAATTAAAAAATAAAAAAAAACCTTTACGCGTAAAGATTTCTTCAAAACTAAAGTCCTAGAAAATATCTCTAGATACGCCAATAGTAAAACTGAATTGTTGATTAATTAGGTACAAAAAAATCTGCCTCAGCATTTAAGACATAATTTACTAAAACAAATAAAACTCACGCATTTCATAATTTATCCAATAAATTCTTCTCTGAATGGACCGTGAATGTGTTTTAAAATCCCTATAGAATAATTAAGGAGAGCTATAGCATCTCATTTCAAAGTGGTCATTTATGTTTTTTCCGAATTAAAAATAAAATGTATGAAATTGTACAGAAAAAAGTAAATTTAAGTACAACACTTTTTATAAAACGTATAGAAATTTGTAAGTAGCGGTCTTGTATCCTTGCGGCATTTGCATCCACGCCTCTTGCGTTATCTGAGAGGTGAGGATACCAATACCGTAAAGAAGTTTTTAAAATGTTCTTCCACTTTGGACCACTTTCACTTTGACGGACATTTAACACTCCATTCCCACTTTCCAAGTGAAAAAATCAATCAATTTGTTTGAATTTAAACCTAATAAGGAGTATTTTGGTTGACTAACACACAGTACAGAAGAGTTTATGTATTATAGATTCCGATGACTGCGAACAGGAAGCGCCACTTAAGCTTAGAACGAAATTAAGATACGTAGTCATATTTACGCAGATTAAATATGAACCGAATAGCAAGATTTTGAAGTTGTTCAAGTTGATTTAGAGAGTCCTCGGTCAAGTTGGGATAGCTTGGATCAGAATAATGGAGAATTGGTAGTAATACCGAGTTTGCTAACAACTTTGGTTGAAATAGGAAACATAGAGCGTAGACGTCGGAGGGAGCCTATCGCGTGAAAAATTTTTCGACTTACATTATTTATATGTACCGAACATGATATGGTCTGGTCTAAATGTACCAATATCTTTAACCGATATACAATTTTGTATAAGCGTTTCGTTGTACACAATAGGTGGAAAATATAAACAATGATTAGAATTCAGAGATCATTTATGACTTAAAGGATTGAACCCACAATCATCGCATTTAAAAACACTGCCGTATGGCAGTATGGACTGTGATAGCCTCAAGATATATGTAAATCTAAAAAAATATATCAAAACTTAATTAGAATACATACCTTTCTCCTTCTCCATATCGGGTTCCCTACTAACCGGCTTATAGACAGACAACGACAACTTCGCTTCCAACTCCTTCACCTTTTTCTTCAATTCCTCATTAATTTTCACATATTGGGACAATCTCATGTCACCGTCCACGATATTCTTTTTGATGCTAAGTTGTATTTTATTAGCTCTGGCCGCGTATTTTAGTGTGTTGTAGGTATCCTCGTAGCTAAGACTGGAGGGTGATACGTTAGCAATCATAACCGTTTTGCAATTACCGCCGAGGCTGTCTTTGAGGAGGCGAGTGAGCTTTGAATCCCTGTAACGTGGTGGAAGTTTAATATCTTAATGTACTAAGACGATATTGTGATAATTTAAAAACCACTTGAATGATATGAACATATAAACATTGCCAAATCAGAGAAACCATTAATATAAAAAAGAGATGTTACTTTATAATGTATATGACACTAATCCGAATCCGAATAATTCCCCATAGATTAATGTTAACAACGTTACAAATTACATAGTTAAGTGTGTTTGAGTTCAACATTCCGTCTAAAAGACGATTCCGTTTAAAAACTGAGTAAAACATAGTCAAATATTACATCGCGTTGCATGTAACATTAGAACTTTAATAATTAAATAGTAAATAAATATATATGTTAGAGAAAGAAAATTATGACTAAAATTACTTGTATTAACTAATAGTAATACATTATAACATTTTTTATATGATTTAATGGGTAGACTTTATAAGATATTATACATAGTATATTTTAATTTAAAGAATATTTTAAATTAAATTAAGTTTCGTGGGGCAGTGGTGGCGATTGACTGTTAACCCGACTTGTGGATTCAATTCCCACTCGAGGGAATAAAATATTTAATATATTTTCTATCTTCCTCGCTCTCTTCGTGTTACCACAAGGAAAAAAGCGCCATTTAGTTCCGCCACTCCACACACACGTAATGCCTCAATAATTCGGCAAAATATTTCACGCTTTATCCCATATAGCAAAGTAAGCAGAGAGCCTATTATGTGTTAAATGCCGTAACGCCGGTCTTTGTCTGCCAGAACAGATAAATGAAAATGTTAAATAATTTAAATATAATTCTTGTGTGGAATTGATTGAATCCACATTCCGTTTTGTTTACATTCGGACGCTGTATCATTGCGCCAGAATGGCTTCAAAAACACGCTTCTTAATAGTTCAAGCATATTATACAGTTACATTGCAGTAAGTATTATTTATTGGAATAAAACGTTATCACGATTGGTGTGTGCGCAAATGTCACAGAGAATATAAGGTATCAAAATATACTACACACAAGGCTAAAGTGTGTTGAATGTAAAATATTCTTTAGTCATCTTTCAAGATCGCTATGACGAATTTCGAATACATCTTATTCTTTGTGTCAGACGATATTATTAATATAAAACTTCATTTTTCAAAATAATGAATTTATAAGTAAAGGAAAATCAATATGGACACTCCATATATATTTTTACATATACACTACATCCATATACATATATGGTAAAATATTCAGAGAAAAATAAGTTTAAAATCAGAAGCACCTGATCTCTCTAATGACAAGACAAAGCACTTTGTCTATTTTTGACATTTAACACACAATGTCTTGCAAATTGGGCAGTAGGTAAGGAATAGTGTTTTAACACTAGGTTTCTTCTGCCTTTTGCCTGGCCATAAGTAAAATACGGCGTGAATCTAAAAAATGTATAAAAAATATATACAAGAAAATAAAAAACAAACAATCCACTAACCTGTAAGGTATATAACTACTGCCGTCAGCCAACTTATTTATACAATTTCCAAGAGAAAGCAAACTTTTGTTTATATTAGCACCTTCTTTGAACCTATCACCTACGCACCCAGTGGCGGACGCCCGTTCACTTCCCGCTAGATCAATCATTGATAGTTTCACTAGTCTCAACTGACTGCTTGTTTTGTATCTCATTTTTACGTAAACCTATAAAAAAAATATATGTTTTAGTCGTTATAAGAAAATTTGTTAGGGTACCTAAATATGTTATAGTTTTCTTATGATCTACCCTGCCATATGCGAGATAAGCTTTATATTTTATCTACTATATAGCAAGGCAGACCAACAAAAATGTTGTGTCAGGACGCTCCACTTTCCATATAAAAATCAGACAGAGCATGTTCACGGACGTAGCAAATAGAGAGGGCCAGGTGGTCTGTACATCAAAATTTAACCAGAAAAGCTAAAAGAATAATGAAGGCCCCCAAGAAAACATCTCATCTAATATCAGATGTGTCCAGATTACTCACTGTACACAATATATGATTTTTTTTTGCTTATATTAAAATTATTTGCATTTCCAGCATTTCGAAAACCTGACAGAGTTGGGTTTTGTCTATTAATATGTCTATGTTTCTAAATTGAAACTAAAGTGGAGAACAATGTTTTAACATTAGCTTCTTTTTTTACATTTGTTTTATATGTATTAACAAAGGAAAATTGTCAAAACATACAGGCTTCAAATTATGAGTAATCTGCAAACAAAAGCTGGAGGTTCCTGTTGCTGAAATTGAAAGCTTAATTTTAATAGTACAATGTCATTTACATATAAAATGTATAATATGCATTTAATAATCTCTAATTTATATAAATACATAAAAAACATAATTATGTTTCTATTTATTTACTTAACTTAACTTAACTTAGCTTCACGCTTTATCCCTTGCGGGGTAGTCAGAGAGAACGGAGCGCCAAACGCTACGGTCTCTACATACCTCTTTCGCCTCGTCCACTGTCATCAACCTCTTCATACATGCCCTTCGGGGGGTCCTCATGCTTTTTACGTGACCTTCCTCCAGTATCTTTGATACTGTGTTTTCGAAGGTCAACCGAGGTCTCCCCCTACCTTTCTTACCGCTCACTTTTCCATCATAAATCTTTTTTGCCATTCTTTCATCACTCATTCGTTCGACGTGCCCAAACCAGCTGAGCACGTTCTTCTTCATTCTCACTGTGACATCCTCGCTAGTACCTGCCATTCTGTGTACCTCTTCATTGCGGATTCGATCAGCTAAGCTGACTCCGCATATCCTACGAAGAGATCGCATCTCCACAGCATTCATCTTTCTTTCATTCTTCTTCTGTAATACCCACGTTTCGCTGCCGTATAACAGAGTCGGTACCAAAACTGCATTGTGTACGGCCAAACGCGCAGCTGTGCTGACGTTTCGCCGTCTCATCAATGCAGCTAAGGCTCCGTTAACTCTGTTACCGGCAGCAATACGCCTTTCCACATCCATCTCGTATCTTCCATCTCTACTGAACATACTTCCCAAGTATACCACTTCATTCACTTGTTCTAATATCTTACCATTTACACTGATCTTGCATTCCGTCCTTTCTTCATCTCTTTCAAAAATCAGAACCTTTGTCTTATTCACATTGAGGCTTAGACCATTATATTCACACCCTTCTTTCAGAGTGGTGACCAATGCCTGCAACTCGCATTCTGATGATGCAATAAGCACTGCATCATCTGCGTACAGCAGGCAATTCACATTCAGGTCACCTACTTTCACTCCCATATCACTTTGTTTCACTCCTTGGAGACAGCTATCCAAATACAAATTGAACAACCAAGCTGACATGGCGCAACCTTGTTTAACACCCGATCGGATGTCAAACCAGGGCGACATGCCAGCTCCTACTCGCACGCAGGCTGAGTGATCTCTGTAAAGAGACTTTACAGCCTGCAGCAAGGGTCCGCTCACATTGTACCGGGGTAGTATCTCCCATAATTTCGCTCTTACAACTCTGTCAAACGCCTTTTCCAAGTCCACAAAAGCACAGAAAACTTTTTGGTTAACGGCCAAAAATTTTTCCGTGATCATGCGGAGGGAAAAGATCTGATCCATACACCCTCTTCCAGGTCTAAAGCCTCCTTGGGCCTCCCACAACAGCCTTTCAGATCTCTCTTGCATTCTTCTCGCTAAAACTTTAGCATAAACTTTACTACCTAAGCTAATCAAACTGATAGCCCTATGGCTTGCGCAGTCTATCTGTGAACCTTTGCCTTTATACAAAGGCACGATGACTGCACCTTGCCAATCGTCTGGGACCTCCCCTGATTTCCAGCATAAATTGCACAAAAACCAGAACAAGTCCAAGACGCGTGGCCCACCATATTTGATCATCTCGGCAGTAACTCCATCTGCTCCCGCTGACTTACCACATTTCAAACTTCGTATTGCACTCTCAACTTCTTTTACACTGATTTCGCCATCAGCTACATCAAGACTCAGCGTTTCGCTGCTACTTGAGACTGAGGCGTCATCACATTCATACATCTCCTTGTAAAATTCCGCCCATCGCTGCAAAACGTGTGGTTGTTCTGTTAGAATTTCACCGTCCTTCGAAAGCACCCCTTTCATTCTACAGGCTAACGAGCAACCTCGAGAAACACTTACTTCTCTCCAGAAAAGCTTCGTATTTTCCTTGAAGTTGTTCGTTAACCTTTCATCTCTTTTATTTACTTTAAGGCAATAAATTTAATAAAAGCCCGAATATAGAACATTATGTATAATTAACAAATACATATATTTATTCTGAGGCTGAGGCCATTGTGGGGCAGAGGCACAAGGGTGTGACATGCCACTCAGCATGCACTGGTTCCAGAATTCTGAGGAAAGTAGGAACGGAGTGTCTTAATACTAGGTTCCCTCTGCCTACCCTGCTGTGAGGATATGGGATACAGTGTGAAGCTGATTAATTAGTTAATATATTTATAATTAACTAAAACCACTTAAGAACTTATTTAAAAAATAAGTTTTTGTTTGCTTTACTCCTGTCCCCATTGTCAAATCAAAAGTTTACCTGGAAACAATTGACATGTTGTATCATAGCCTGCCCTCCTCTCAATAAATGGACTATCCAACAAAAAAAAATGTCAACTAAACATTTAAGAAAAGTATAACAATTTTTTTATACACTTTCTTAATAAGTATTTTTCTTTTCCTAAGTGTGGAATAACACTTTATAAATGTTAAAAAATAGCAATTCCACCTGCTACTCCCCTAGTTCCCAATAATTCCTAACATTCAAATGCAATATTATTCAAACACATAAACTCTCCAGCTTTATAATATTAGTATACAAGTATATTTGTTTAATATTTCACACTATATAATAAATAACAAAAATACCTGAAACACAGCATGACTTCTAGAACTTTCAGCATTAGCATCAGTAGGATGCTGCGTCCTATTCTTATTACCGTTCTCTAACATGTTTAACAATTCTCGTGCAGTCTTTATATTGTTCAATGTGAGTCCAGCCACCATCACTCCATATTTAGAATCTTCTCGCAGTTGTAAGGGAGTGTTTGATGGTTTGAGTAAATCATATACATTTTCATTGTATACCTGAATTAATAAAATTTTATTTAAAATTAATAATGTTCAAAGTTATTTATTAAAAAAATATAAGAAATAAAAACTCAGAAATAACTAAAAGTGAAGCTTAAAGTGGCATTAGACTACTTTCTATGTCTTGTCCATGGAATTTGAGAATTGAGAATAATTAAAAAATATTTTAAGATAATATTTTAAGATATTAGGTGCACTGGATAATTTTATTTTAACAAACCAATCACCGTCACTCATTAGTATAAGTAGCAGGTTCAGAGTCAGCGTAAAGGAAACTAAAGTTTGACATTACTACAAAATTTTTAATGGCAATATATAATATCTCATTGTAGAGTGACTTAAATTTATAAAGCTAGAAATATTCTTGCTTACTTTTTTGTGTTATAGGGTTTACTTATTTATATATCATTAACAGTGCTACTGTTTTGTAATGTATCTGCAATTGAACTTATAATAAAGCTTTAGCATATTAATTAAATTATATACACATATATAGGTAATTTACAGAGCTTATAATTAATGACTTACTTCAATATATGAAACACCAATATCAAATTCTCTTTCATTTTCAAAAGCATTTATAGTGTAAAACAGATGCTCCATAGTCAAATACGTGATCCCAGGATGTTCTTTATTACCAATCATGGTAAAAGTTTTACCAGCCCCCGTCGCCCCATACACAAAAACTGAACAATTGTATCCCTCCATCAAGGAAGTCAGCATATCCTTCGTCGTTGTTTCAAATACATCTTGATTAGAAGCACTACGTCCACAAACATGATCAAAAACAAACTTTAATTCCTTGTTGGCACGTTTTAGAAAGTTTTTATTCTGCTGCTGTACACCTTGATAGAAGAATGGTCGCATCTCCTCCTTGGGGTCGAACACTAACATTCTGTCGTCAACAACATCGACCACAATCCGATTATTTTGTTCCGTCTCCTTCTCGTTCAAGGGTCGTACCCTTACAACTACTTTTATATTTGCAGCCATATTCTGGGTTGATCCACATTTAGAAGGTGCTAAAGTCGACAAGCTCTTGGGCCCGCCTAAACCGGGACCTTTTTCAATTTTAACCATTTTGTTCCACAACTTGGCACATCGAAGTTAAATAATAAATGCAGCCACGTGTCGGAAACAAACAAGAAAACTGACACACTTTATTTCGTATTCATAAATATTTCCACAGCAATTACACTTGAATAACAGCAATAGCCCACGATATCGTTTGAAATTTTGAATTGCATTCGTAACCGTCAAATATTTGAACTGACAGACGCTATCAGCCCCCGAACGCGAGTTACGCGTTTAATCGTTCAGAAACCATAAATTGTTAATAACACTTCATTGTGATTACAATTGACTTGTATTGCATTTATGTATCGCACCGTATGTTTTTATATTTTATATCTGCCTGTGTAGGTATAAAATGTATTTTAGTCTTGTAGGATAAAATTAACACAATTAAAATTAAAAGTGTTCGTAGAGTAAGAAGTGATATTATATAAATTAATTTACTATTATTCATATTTCTTTAAATATCTCTTAGGCTAGTAAAGGTACAAAGAAAACAAGATTCATATAAAAAATTTAATCATTTAATATTATATTATAACTTATAAGAATATTGTTAATATTTTGAAGAAGTGTCTACATTATACGATCCGATTTAAAATTACTTATATTAAGCTTAGCATATTTTGAAAAGATTAGTAATATAGAGATATAAATGTAATATATTTCTCGAAAAACAATAACAAATGTTTTTTTTCTCTATTTATTACATGCCAAAGCCGATGAAAGCGCTTAACGTAACAATAATATACAAATCAAATGCCGATCTGGAAAGAAGCCTGTCGCAAATAGTTATTTACATAATCAATTCTTATAACCCAGAGGCAAGATTTACTTATCCGGCTTATCCTCATAGAAAATTAACGTTTATTTATATACAGCGTGGCTAGGACGACGTCTTTATTGCGACGACATCGTTGTATAAGAAACAAATACAATTTCCCCTTAATTTCCGCCGCTGATCTTATCTGGACATAACGAGAGCCTTAGCATTCAGTCGGGACTCTTAGTAAAACTTGAGAGAAACCGGAATTTCATTGAGCCTCTATTGTGTATAACACAAACGGCCTTAGAAGATAGAATGTGTGAAAATATGTATTTTTTTTTGTATATTGATTTAAGATGCATTTCAAAATTAACTATTTATTTTTAAAATTTTGTCGACAATTTTATTACATTACTCATATTTCAATACATGAAACCCAAATGAAATCTGATATATATTCTTTCGTGACCAATTTTAAGTTACGGTGACCTGTACGGTTGCGTAGATTTGATTATAGGACTTTTCTTACTTTTAAAGTTTTTTTTTGCGAGTGAACAATGCATATAACTTCAGAAAAGTTAACTTCAGTGAGGCCTCGACTTGTTGACCGTACTATAATTTTTTATATAATGAATGTGTAAAGCTTCCAAGTTCGAAGGGCAAGTTTAATATATCCAAACAAATCACAATCTTACCCGGCTTACTAACAAAATTATGTAAATTAAAAATTAAAAAACAGCTTCATTACATTGTATCATCACAGAGCGGAATAGGCAGAGGGAACCCAGTGTTAAGACACTCCGTTTCCCACTTTCCGTAGTATATATAAGTACAGACCATGGTCGATATTTACTTATAGAATGTCAACATCATTTTGATACTCATATTTTAATTGACCAATTTAAAGAATTACCTTATTGTGACTTAAATAGCTTAATAAGACAGACTCTTGTGGACTTTTACAACGCCATTTACGTATTGTGCACATTGGTTAAACAGTGCGCTGTCCGCGTACAATTGATATAAATGTTCTAAAATATGAAAAATATTAGAGTTTATTTCGTTGAAATATTAGTATATCTTTCAAAGTAAAAGCTAGTACCTTTGCCAATATTTTAAAACCCCAATTTGATGTTAAAGTTCAATGTAGGTTTATTTACATAGAACCGTAGACAAGCTTTTCAATTTATTTATAACGTTAACTCACGTTCACTTAGAATATTGAACATCCAAACTATTGATAAAACTTCTAAAACGACTAGCTTTTTTAAAAATATTTCAGCACTCAAATAATTTAGTGCCCATACGTTCGTTCTAGCTCCAAACTCTCTCCTAGATTTATTATAACCCGTGAAATATATTATAATGACCTCACAGATAATGCACTAGAAGTGATAGACGGTGTAAATTCCATTTCCTTTTGCTATAAGGGTCTATTAAAGTTTTTTTTCTATTAAAACTTTATATTAAAAACGGTTGCATTGCCAAAGTGGATTCGATTCTCTATCAGGGTAAGTTTGTAAATATTTTTATTTTCACTTAATTAGTCAGTCCTCGGTGGACGAGTTGGCCTCGCTCACCGAAACTTTCGTATCAATTTTGTAATTGTAGGTCAACGAGAAATACAATTTATAAAAATTGACAAACTTAAGTTTGCGGACATATGCGCTCGTTTTATACGAAATAAACTACAAATATACCTATAAAATATTACATTTTAATTTTTTTTTGTATTGTAATTTCTTACATCGTGCCCAATTTCACAACTGTAGGTCCACGGGAATTACACTCTAGATCTTGATTACACGGCGAATTTCATATATAATGCAGCAAAATCGATGCACAAATGCTCGTATCTTTTGATTGCGTTGACTTAGAAGCTTGATTTTTTCCGTTCACCAAGGGAGCGTACCTACATATTTTATACTAAATTCAGCTTGATACCGCTATGAAATCTCAAGATAAATAAATGATCTTGATAGATGGACAGACGGACAACAACGTGATCCTATAAAGGTTCCGTTTTTTCCTTTTGAGGTACGAAACCCTAAATAAGAATGTTTAATATTTATTACTATTAAAAAATAATTTAATAATTTAAATAATCTTAAGCGGCTCAAAATTGAAGCTAAATTTTTTTCAACTAATCTAAAATCATTGGTATCACTTCTAAATCAAGTATTCTAAGATAATGACACAGGCGTGAAAAAAATCTTTAAAACAACTGCGCGACTGAATAACAAACCGAGGAACAATGGTGCTACGTTGATGTTTGTGGGAATCATAAAAACACCATTACACAGCCGTTAACAGATCCCCGGGGCGGAGATAAATAAGCGAGAAATACTAGAATACTTACGACGGCCGACAGGTGACTCGTTATTTTTGTACATTTTGTATGTTACAACATTTGTTACCTACTTGATTATACGTTGTATGTATACGTAGGTATGTCTAATTGTAAAAGAAATAGATTTATAAGCTTTAGTATATTATTTGTAAATATTCGTCGTGGTGTAGCGGAACAGCGTTTGATTCCCACTCGAGGGAATAAAATATGAGTTTGTTTGAGTTCATCACACAATCTTTATAAGTTGACAAAGCACCTATAGCTCCTCTGGTTTTACACGTGGGTGGCGAGGATCACTTACCATTAGATGACCCGTACGCTTGTTTACCTTGTCTTTTTCTTTAAAAAAACTCTAGAAGATTGGGCAGTGCGTGGGGAACTTAGTGTCACAAGAGTAGGTATGAAACAGTGAGACGCTAAAAAACCTTACTTACACAGGTATGTGTAAATAGAGACAATTAGTGTTATCTAAATAAAAATACTATAAACGTTTATTTATTTAAATAATTCGAGAAAAATACGTTTTAAGTTTTTAATTGAAAAGGATTAGAGAAGTACTCTATACAAACACCTGTTCAACTTGCTTGTCAAGTGCAGAGCAACAGTGTTCCGTTATTGTCTGCGGATACAAATTTAAATTAAAAAACTTTCCAACACCAGCGACCGCAAGGAAACTATATTTTGAACTCGTTCCATGAATATCTTTGTATTTGGATGTAAGAAATGTAAATGCAAACTTTGTATCCAAATGTTTCTTTGCGATTTAAATCTATAATGAAGACTAGACTTCATATAAAGTCTATTTACGTATAAATACGTATATACCAAATAATTTTATCATAGGCTTTCCTGTACTTGCAATTATAAAACCGACCATTATGTTCACAAATAACAAACATAAAATTTATTTTTATAATTATTTAGAATTTATAAATTTACAAAGCACGACTCTTCTGTGTTCATAATCGTAACCCTTATCAGCCGGAAACATCACTGACCATATAGACAAATAAATTTCAAAGATGAGACAGGACTATGTTATAACACCTACCAAATAGGTATATTTATAAATCAGCTTTACGCTGTATGCCGCACACAGCAGGGTAGACAAGGGAACCTAGTGTTAAGACACTCCATTCCCCACTTTCCGCTGGATTCTGGAGACCTGAGAGAACTGCTAAGTGGTCGTGCTACTTTGCCTTTTTAAATAACACGTCGAATTTTTCTTCCTTCTCTCCAAAACACGATCACCAGATTACAGGTTACTGAGCGATATCACATAATTTATCTCCACAATAAAATGTTGGACAAGCAAAAGGACAAAAAATATACCATCACAATGAATGTACAGACCGCAAAAATAAATCACGTTTAAATTACAGCAATCAATCATTTAAGGCATAATGCATAAAGTCATGCAAGCGAACATTTCAATACAATTCATAACGCTTATTTCTTCTCAGAACATGCTGATTTTACACAATTCAATTGATTTCAATCGTTGTTGCGTTTACAATTTGAATAAATTTACTATTTTTACATTTTCATATGTAGGTATACAAAGATAATACAGTTATTTATTAAAAAAGCAATCACAGCGTTCGCATTCCTTATTATTTATTTATTCTGTTTGTGCCAAACTCAAGCGACAATTTGGCGAGAATTTATGTAATTTATTTTCCATCGAAAAGTCACTGTTTGTTTTACGTACGTTACGTACATATGTTGTTAACGTTTTAATTTTTATGTGAGTAACCGAATTCACCAGACGAGTTCATTATGATATTTGTACAAATCTGCAAAAACTGCCCAACTTTATTAAATTATCTCACCCTCAAAATTGCTACTATCAGGCTGAATAGTTTGCCGTAGTAAGTAAGCTTATACCGAGACCGAGACGCCACGAAGATTTACTCGGGCTCTGTAGTATCTAGCTAGCTGTTCTAGCGAGTGTGTAATGATGACAATATCGTAAGCGAAATGAAAGTATGTGGTGTACTCTTTACACTGACTGGAAAACCGGTCCAATCCAGAATTATGAAGATGTTTTCCAAAGCGTTGGTAAACAATTTCGTGAAATATAACATCCCCCTGCCTTACTCCACTGCGAAGTTGAATCGCATAAGTTTTGCATTTCTGGATTTGATAGTCATTGTAGTTGCAGTATATAAACAACTCAGCAATATGACATCGCTGCAGTGTGTCTAGGACTTCTCAAGTTTCAATGGAATGTAAGACAAAGGGAACCATACACGACGGCTGATTTTACTCCTATGTTTTCTATACAATCTGCCGAACAGTATGAATATGGTTCACGGTGCTGTAGCCTGGTTGGAACTTGGCTTGCTTTGCCGCCTGGAACTCAATTCAACTGGAAAAAAATTCTGGCACGATGTTTAATCAGAACTCTAGCTTGTATATGAGGCTCAGAAGTGAGGTCATCCTGTAGTTCTTCAAGATAGATCTCCGATCTCCCTTTTTACAACCGTACCACGTTATCTCCCGCTCTACTTTTCCGAGGTCTTGCTGTATTGGATAACGAAATTGAAAAGGTCTACAGAACTAGAGTACCGCTTGCTTTAAGTACTGCAGTAGTAATTCCGTCACCACGTAGAGCTTTTTTGTTTTGAAGTTGCTCTAAAGCTGTCCAAATCCCGCCGGGTCAATATCCGGGAGCTCCTTGGTGAAATGGTGCGTTACGAGTGTATGCTAGTCGTTAACACTGGGGTTGCCAGGTTTTCCCTACTTAGACAAGTACAACTGTCCGTAAAGTAGTAAAGATTTTACCATCGTCTTTTTTACGAAGAGACATAGCTAAGTATGAGTACATGGCGTTTATTTAGTATGATATAGACTTTCTTGTTATACAATCAGAGCTTTGCCTGGTCCACCAATTTTAAGGCTTCTTTTTAAAGAGCGAATTCATTAAATACAAAGAAACTTGTTAGCATTTTCCCTTTTATGTTAGCATTTTCGCGCAAATCGAAGGGTTTAATATTTGATTCGTCACTTCATTTTACTCTCATTTTACCATTGAAATCTCTCCTAACAACGCTGTTGTTCCTTCATATAGTGCAAGGTGTTGTTGAGAGCTTTGGCGATATCTTCGTATGTAGCTTTCGCCTTATCGTCATAGTGTGTCGAGGCCGACGAATATACGTGTACAATTTTCAGGGCGTACATGTTTCATAACTTAAAGACAAGGTAAGGCTACCCTGTTTGACACTTCTGATTTCTACAACATTGCTTGTGAGAAATAAGTGGACCAAAAAAAGGTGGCCTATCTTTACTCGAAACACTCAGGAATTGACTAAAACTACTTCTCAAAGACAATCAAAAATAAAACGCAGATTTTTATCCAGAATAAGATTGTATACAGTAAAAACAAACGTTTATTTTCATTATGACCAAATCGGAGCATAGTTGCCAATAATGACGATCATCATATACTGTGTTAATGGAGTGTGTATGGTACATGTCTTTAGTTAAAAAAAAACCATTAAAAACATTTTTGTATTATTAGGTTTTAATAGTCCAATTTAATATGCTGAAATCAGTATTAATCTTAAATTAAAAAATCCATAACATTTTATTAATGATATTGTATAAATACTCAAATATTTAAAAAAAAATTCAACCGGTATCTTTTCCTAAACGATTCGTCACATCATCCAGTTTGTATATTTGACATTAACTGTCAAAGTGACAATGTCAAGCATTCTTCAATTTCAATACAAATCGAGCGCACGATCGCGTGAACCTTAATTGTGAAATTATGTTTAATTTTTTCACAATTAAATTAAAATAGAAACATCAAGATTTTATATTCACACTTTATATTTAATGTTAATTGCAACTTAAATTATTGATTCAGCAAAAATTTTGACCTTGGAATAGGTTAGTATGAAAAATGTGTTCTTTCCGTTAAGTTTCGCTCAAATTCGTATAAATTATAAGGGATTCAAAGTTACAATGTCGTCTTCATCAAATTCATTGTTAGTACCAATCGGTGTTCGAGGAATGAAAAATGTTGATCGTGACAAATTCGTGCGTGATATTACAGTACCAGTTTTAACAGTGCTAGGAGACCAAGTGTCTAAAGTGATTCCAATTTGTAAACATTATTTATTAAAACTTGAAAAATTTAGAGCTGTGCATAATGTAGAAGATTCAAGTCAACCATGTTATGATAAATGTGTCTATTTAAATCCAGAACAAGTTACAAAATGGCTTGATTTTGCTGAAAACGACCGCATTCTGCTCAAAAAATACAATGTCAATGAAAGCCAATTAGAAATGAGAAAATTTCAACTCTTGTATGACCACTTTAAATATGATGCTATATTCAAAGCTGTTTTACCTGAAAATGAAGAAACAGTAAGTGGTTTCTCTCAGATAGGTCATATAATACATTTAAATTTAAAAGATCATTTATTAGAATACCGCCACCTTATTGGTCAAGTTTTAGTAGATAAAATAAAACTATGCCGTACTGTTGTGAATAAAAATAATATTATTGACAATACATACAGAAATTTTAGTATGGAAGTAATAGCAGGTGATGAGGATTTTATGGTGAATGTTAAAGAGAATGGATGTAGATTTGAATTTGATTTTTCTAAAGTGTATTGGAATCCACGCTTATGCCAGGAACATGAAAGAATAATAAATTTACTTAATCCTGAAGATGTATTATTTGATATCTTTTGTGGTGTAGGGCCATTTGCAATACCAGCTGCAAAACGAGGCTGTAGGGTCTACGCAAATGATTTAAACCCAGAATCATTTAAATGGCTAAACCATAATGCAGAAATAAATAAACTTGATTTAGATTTTTTTAAAACACACTGTAAAGATGGTAAAGATTTTATATGTGACATTTTTAAATACTTTATAATTGATTGCTGTTTAGGTAATAAAAAATTAGAAAGTGGGAAAATTCATATAACCATGAACCTACCAGCAATGGCAGTAGAGTTTTTAATACACTTTAAGGGACTTATTAATAGAATAGATCTTAAAGAAAAATTTGATTTCGATGTTATAGTGCATGTATACTGTTTTGCCATTGGAGAGGATCTGTGTTCAGTTGCAAAACAGATGGTCAATGCAAATATTGAAATGGATGTATCTTCAAATATTAGCGAAATATTTAATGTACGAAATGTATCTCCTAAAAAGGAGATGATGAGAGTTAGTTTAAAATTGACTAAAGAAATATTATTTTATCAAAATCTTGAAAATAAAATAGATGAGCCACCAAATAAGAAAATATGTGAAAGGGATGAAAAATAAAAATTCAATTGTAAATTATTTAAGGCAATATGTTCTTTATGTGAACAACCCATACATTTTGTATTAGTTTTTATTACAAATAAAATATATTGAAATATAATGTTTTTTTAATCTGCAAATCTTTTATAAAATGTAAATGAACATATAGTCTAGTTAAAGATTTATCAGAATCTTATTCAATTTAAAATTTATTAATGAAAATGATGATACAAAACTGTTCTAATCATATATTACAAGGAAATAGAAATGTTTAATATAATTTATTATACCATTTGATCGCATACAATGTAAAGATGTCTGCTCGCTGTGGATTCTCTACTGCATTTATCATTGGAAGTGTTCTGGGGATCTGTTTGAACTGCTGGTGAATTCTCTAAACGCACAGTACGTTACAAACTTAAATACCATCCACACTACCTGGATATGTGTCACTCCACTACTTTACAGTTTTGTAGGAAGTTCACGCTGTATCCCGCACACAGCAGGGTAGGCAGAGGGAACCTAGTGTTAAGACGCTTCCACGCGCCACGTAACTGTGGAATGGCCTACCTGCAGCAGTGTATCCAGGTCGGTACCTTCAAAAAGCGAGTCTTATCTCCACCTAAAAGGCCGGCAACGCATTGCTTACCATAAAGTGACCTGTATGCTCGTTTGCCTTGTCTTTTTCCATAAAAAAATACCATTACCAGTGCTATTATTGTGTAATATAATACCATTAATAGTATAAATATATACATATAAACATTTTTTTCTTAATTTTTTCTCAAACCTACATAATTGCATACAATTTTCTTTAAAAAGAAAAATAATTAAATAGGTATGTTCATACTTTGTCAATTACAAGTTAAATATTTTAAAATTTAGTATAAAGTCAACAATTATGTTTTCTTTTGTTTCAGTCATATTATTATAAAACAAAAAACTAAACATGGAGCTTGAAGACTTCAGCAAAGTTTTAGGAGAATCGAAAAAGGTTCGAATTTTAACATGTTCATGTTACCTAAGGATTTTAGTTATATTATTTGAATATTAGATAAAACAATTATAAGTATTATATCAGGGGTTCCCAACCTTTTCTTGATCAAGGACCACTTTTATATCATTCTTGGTAGCAGGGACCACTATGCATGTAGGTATGTAGGTATAGTAAAAAATAACTGTAATAATTAAACAGAAACTTCGCCTTACCATCCTCAGTCATAAAATTAAAATCGTTCGCGGACCATTTTTAGGCTTCTGCGGACCACTGGTTGGGAACCACTGTATTATATAATAATGTAATGCATTTTGCAGATTTTTTTTAACTTCAGTTGAGGTTAAAAAGAATCACTTGACACAGACTGTATTTTTTTATTTATATAAAAAATACTTGACTTAAGCTAGGTGTGTATGTGTTCAAGTATATTTAAAATTTCAGGTATTACGAGATTGCTTCCAAAAATTTCAACTAAATGAAGTTTTTTTATCATTCAATGGAGGAAAAGATTGCACTGTGCTATTAGATA
This sequence comes from Heliconius hermathena, assembly GCA_013403705.1. Classification (NCBI taxonomy): domain Eukaryota; kingdom Metazoa; phylum Arthropoda; class Insecta; order Lepidoptera; family Nymphalidae; genus Heliconius; species Heliconius hermathena. Next base: position 9,827 of record JAAIXJ010001911.1, on the reverse strand, counting down.
TCACATTGGACATTCTAAAAGATATTTACAATTGTGACAATATTGAAACTGAATTAAAAGTAGTTTATATAAGAACAATAGGTCCCTTTAAAGAAATTGAAACTTTTGTGAGAGAAGTGGAAAAATACTATGATATTAAATTAAAAGTCATGGAAGGTGAAATGAAGACGACGTTGCAAAGGATATTAGAACAAGATGACAAATTAAAAGCATGTCTATTGGGCACGAGACGGACGGATCCTTATAGTAAAGATTTAAAATTTATGCAGGTAAATGAAATTATTTTTATTATTTTGTTTTAGCTGTCCACAGTTGAAATTTTCCGGAAGGTTAAAAATGGATTGTCACAACACCTAAGTTCCCTCTGAAACTATGAAATGCGGAAGACAGGAGAAAGAAACAATTACAAAAATCCTCTATCGAAATTTAATATTGAGGTCGTCGTGGCAAAGTGGCATAATCGTGCAAACGCGACGGTTGTGGGTTTGACTCGCAGTCGGAGAAATTAATTATATAATATTTTCATTATTACCTCGCTCATGATCGTCGAGTCCTATGCTGAACATTCAATGCCTCGAAAAATTGGCGAAAAGTCGGGAACAGATTGTCTTGACACTAGGTTCCTTCTGCCTACCATACTATAAGCGTGATACAGTGTGAAGCTTAATGTGAAGCTAAAGATTCCTTATTATAAAAAGAATTGTTTTTAAACTACAGACGTTCTTAAATTTCTTTAAAAATGTCGACTTATGAAAGAAACAATGCATAATTACAATACAATAAGCAATGAAGGTACTAAATCAATTAATATAAGTTTAATGTTTTTTTTTTCAGAAAACAGATTCTAACTGGCCTCAAGTAGTAAGAGTATCGCCATTACTTAACTGGAGTTACCATCAGATATGGAGTTATATTTTACAAAGAAAATTGCCTTATTGTAGCTTATATAAGATAGGGTAAGCTAATTTTTATTAAAACTTGTATTCCAGCATTCATCACACATTGCCCCAGAATCGAGTGGAAAGCGAAGAACGGACTATGTTCCCTGTGCCTACCCTGCTACATAAGGGATAAAACATGAAACATAAATTTTTATCAGTTTCACCTTGTATCCCGCACACAGCAGGGTACGCAGAGGGAACCTAGTGTTAAGACACTCCGTTCCCCACTTTCCGCCGATTTTTGAAAGCATTGCCTCGACACCAGGTATAGTAAAGAAATGAATTCAAATTAATATTTCATTTCCTCGAGTGGGGATCGAACCAACAACAATCGAACAAACAATGAAATCTGGTATTTTAATATACATAGTTTGTACAAATACAAACTATACAGAGTGGAAAATACAGCGCTTCTTTTACGGAAGCAGCATATAGGCTAAAATATTTCAAACTCATACCTAAAAAAAATAATCAAGATAACTCAACAGTTTAGACGTAGGATTTTTTTTCATTTCACGATGTTTATCCATACCTGTATTTCGTGTGACGCAGTTACGCAAAGATGCAAATAACGTAAACGCAACTACTGCAAAAATGCTACTAAAGGTTAAACAACTTTGAACATTGCCGCCAATACCTACGATTCGAGTTCGAAATGAGGCGTATGCGGCGGTTTCCCTTTGATAGGTTTATGTGTGCGTGCGTCGTTCTGGACAAATGGCGTTTTATTTTAAAACAACAATTTTATTATTTATTTTGTTTGAAAAAATCACTTTTCATTTTTGGGAAAAAAAAAATGTTTTTAATTGTATTAAGCTTTTATGGAGTAGTTTAAATGAAATCACCACTTTAAATGAAATCATAATTTTATGATCATTTAAAGTGGTGTTGACACTTCCACCCTGTAAAAAATATAAGATTTCGTTCTCGGTTTTATATATACAAGATGGTAGAGGTGTTCGTTTTATTATATAGCTGGACAAAAGAACCGATCTCTAAAAAGAATATTTGATCCGTTCAATTTCAGAACAACTTTGCGTTCATTTTTTGTCGCGTTCTTTTTGATTGACTCTTTAAACGATCGCTCCGTCCGATTGCGATCATTCGCGTCACGAGAGAGAGGTATAGCGACATCTCGCTCACACGCACTCTTAATTCGAATTTGGAATCCTTTGGTAGCGAGGATAGTAAGTCGTAATTGGTGAATATTTTTTACATTACAAATTATGCTCTAATACCATTTGATAAGAACTATAATAGTAATGCGTACTTACATTTGTTACACTTAAAACGTTAGATTTTTTGATTGGTAATTCCAAAATTCTTATTATTATTCAAGAACAAAATAAATTTAAGTGTTATTATGGATTTCACTTTTAATGGTTAATGACGTATTGTATGTATTAATTAGAAGGACGCTGTTAGAAGTTTTTGTTCTTTTTTTCATTTTCTTTTATTTTTATTTGTTTATATTTAATTACCTAAGTGTAAATAAGTGTTAGTTTTACGTTAGTGTAGTCTTATTTTAGATTTAATAAGTTTAGATTTATTTTTCTTTAAAAAAATGCCATGAAGAGGGCAAATATGAATATCAATATTGCAGAACATAAAATTACCGCTGTGAATATGTTGCTTTACGCTCTAACTCACATACAGCAGGGTAAGCAGATTGAACCAAGTGTTAAGACAATTCGAATTTTTTAAAACATTGCTTGTAAAATAAAAATATTAATAAATAACAATTCATTCCCTCGAATGGGGATCGAATCCACAACTATGTTTATGTGTGTCCATTTTATTAGTAGTCTATATTAATTGTTAATTGTAATTTAATTTTAATTGGAGTTTTATTCTATAAATAAAGATTTTATATTATTAATATGAATGCCTTAATTGACCTTCTTTACTTTTATTAAAAATAAATAGTACGCAGATAATAGACGATCGATTTTTTTAATTATGTCTTTTGAAACTTATATTTAGATATAAATTATATATTAAAAAAATGGACTTAAAACATCCGGGCTCGAACTAGGGTCTTATAGTTTAGAATTCGCCCGAGTTATCGGCGAAATTTACCTCTGCCACGACGCCCTAATACTGAACATGTAAAGAGAACTGAACGTAAAACTGAACATGTTCTTTAAACTGAACATATTGTTTGTTCTCGTTTACAAAAGTGAGCTGTTGTGCACACTCCTACAAGATGGAATCTGTTCTCCTTTGCCAGCAAGAGCAGCATATAGAATAAAATATTTCAAATCTTTTTATTTAAAATTCTATTTATGATTTATTGTTTATAAAATTTAAAAAAATATCAAGATTTGCCAACAGTTTAGACGTAGGATTTTTTTTTTCATTTTACGAATTTTATCCGTACTGTGTTACATGTGAGGCAATTACGAATAGCTATCAGTAACACCTATTACTACAAAAATATTACTAAACGTTGCTGATCTGCCACTTTCATTTTCAAAAAACCAGAACGAGAAAGAGATATCTCGTACTATTTTACGCAATTACCTGTTTTCTATAACAAACCTAAATTACGTTCAACTTCGCCGCCAATACCTACGACTCGATTTCGTGAATTCGGCATGTGCGATGTTGTCGCTTTGATTGGTTTGTGTCTGTGGACGTCCTTCTTAACAAAACGCGTTTCATTTTACGACGATCATCTTATTTTTTATTTTGTTTAAAAAAAAACACTTTTTAATTTTGGCAAAATGTCTTTTGTTTTAATTGTATTAGGCTTTAATAGAGTAGTTAAAACTGTACTTTTCATCGAGATGGTGATGACAAAAACATTTTATATTTTTTTTTACCTTCACTCTGCATCACGCATTAAGCACAAGACACTCAGTTTCCCACTTTCGGACTAATTTTCGAGACAGTAGCGTATTGAGTGGCGGATCTCAATACCGCACTTTGTCTTGGTACCCAAGCGAGGGAATTGAAATATTAAATAATTTATGCCGCGAATAGAAACGAATCCACACGCTGTGACACAGCGGCACGAGGGCTTAATTTTTTTAAATGAATATTTAATTTCAGATACACATCAATAGGCAGTGTACACAATACTCTACCAAATCCATCATTAGCTTACAAAGATATCAATGGTACATCTTACCGCCCCGCTTGGATGCTTCAAGACCCGGAATTGGAACGCGCTGGACGTAATACTACATTAACTTCAATAAGCAATAGCAATAAATTATAATAATATTTTTTTACAATAAAAAGAACAAATAATAGTAAATAAATAAAAAAATATGACACGGCAATCCAATAATTACTTTAATATAATAATAAATATATTTATAGTCTGTGAAAGGATAGAAATTAATTTCCCGCTAAATTATTTAATATCCTGTAGTGAAAAATATTACATAATACTGATTATAAATAAATTGTTGTACCTTTCACCTCATGGTTGTTAAATTTCAATTTATAAATTAATCAATGGAAATTTAAGTATAATAATAATTTATTTATAAGTACTAAGAATTTTAATTTATATTTTTTTCTATTATTTTGTATTCATTAATTTTTAAAACTATTTATAAATTTGATTTAAAGTGTTTGTCATATATAATATTTGGTGCTTTTGATTTTTTAAATATTCTGTGGAAGCAATATCTCTATAATATAGTTCCTAGCAATATCTCAGTTATATATTATTTTAGATGATTCAATTACAAATAATAATAAATAGTACTTAACTAGACTATAAATTCATTTATTGTTTTTTTTATTACAAATAAAATAAAGGCCAGTCGTGGCGCAGGGGCATAAGATGCCTTGCAAACACAGGTTGTGGGTGCGATTCCCACTCAAGAAAACGAAATATTTAATATTTTATCTGCTCACTTTAACAACACAAAGCGCGACGTTCAGTTTAACCACTAAGCGCAATGCCTCCAGAATTCGGTGGAAAGTGAGGAACGTAAGTGTCTCGATGAAAAAAAAGTGTATTAACACTAGGTTCCCAGGTTGCCCCTGCCTTCCCCGCTTTGCGGGATACAGCATCGTAAAGCTAAAAAAACCTTTGAATATATTTTAATTAAATGTTTTATTGACAAATTATAGTAATTTAATTTTAATAATATTATTAACATAGTAATATAGATAGTATTTAGAAATTTATTTCCTTTCATAATGTGTTCTTACATTTATATTACAATAAGACTTTCTTTGTTTAATAAACTTTAAATTATATTTTACATGACGTATAAATTATCATAATAACTTATAAAAATACGTTTGAAAATAAAAAATAGCTTCTGGGATTAAGGATCAATTTCTACTTTAAAATGTTTTTTTTTACTTTTATATTTTTATAATTTATATGTTTAATTGTATGTATTTTTCTTACTATTTATAAATCTAAATACTTTTTAATATGTATCAATATTTTAGATATTGCATCTGTGATTTAGAAATAAATAACAAACATACATGGTATTTATAAAATTTAATTGCTTAAAAAGTACTTACAAATTAAATAGTATATACATAAATGTGTTTTATTACGTTTTATTTTCCGCATTAGGTTTCACATGTTTGTTTATGAATTCTTGAAAGGCTGCGACATCTTCCTTTTTGTCATCTACAAGTTACAATAAAATAAAAAAAAATAACAAGATCATGAAATCGGGTAGAATTTTAATTTAATTAGTCATGTATTTTTTCTAAAGCTACTAAATTATAAAACATGACGCATCCTCACAGTATGACTGTAAACGCGATGGTTGCGGGTTCGATTTCTGCTCGGAAATCTTTATTCCTTTGCTGTGGAAGCAACAACACAAGGCGCGCCATTATGTTCCGCCACTCAACACGTAATGTCGTGGAAAATTATCTTGAACGGAAAGTTGAGGCCAGTCGTGGCGCAGCGGCACGAAACGGCAAGTATAACCGAATGGTTGTGGGTTCGATCCCCACTCGAGGAGATGAAATATTTACTTAAATTTATATTTCCAATTCTTCGCTCTGGTGTCGAGGTTAAGCGCGGCGTTGAGTTCTGCCACTCAACACGCAATGCCTCCAGAATTCGGGAGAAAGTGGGGAACGGAGTATCTTAACACTAGGTTCCCTCTTCCTACCCTGCTGTGTGCGGAAAGTAGTTAACGGAGTTTCTTATTGTTTGCAGGATACAGTATTAAGCTATAAAAATTCCTTACCTATTTCAACATGAGTTTCAACACCTTCGTCGTCACTAGAACTTTCATTTCCGGGGTGTTTTAAATACATGTCGGATATTTCACGGCCACCCATCACCTCCTCTATTAGTTTCTTTTTATCCATTACTGTGTCATCAACTACAAAAAAAGAAAACTTATAATAATGGAATTAATTATAGAAAAATATATACATATAATAAAATTTATCTACAAATAAGTTTATTACAAATATTGTATTTTTTTTTGTATTGCGAGCCATTTTTGGCAATCATCTATTCTTTATATTAAACCTAAACTACGTCCAACTCCACCGCAATTACAAACGACTCGATTTCATGTATGAGAAGTGAGCGACGTTGCCACTTTAACAGTTAGTGTCTGTTTATGTCATTCTTAACAAATGGCGTTTTATATTACATCGATAACTTTATTAATTATTTTGTTTTTTTAGCAAAATCTCTTTTATATTAGGCTTTAAAGAGTAAATCAAAACTATGCTTTCACTTAAAGTGGTCAAGATAAAGCCACCTGTATAGCAAGATAGGCAGAAGTGTTTTAACACTCACAGGAACAACAACATCAGAGTGCCGTTCCCCACTTCTGCCGAATTCTGGAGGCATTGCGTGTTAAGTGGCACAACTCAACGGAATGGAGTGTCTTAACACTAGGTACTCTCTGCCTACTCTGATATATGCACAATACAGTAGAAAACAACAAATTTAGATAAATACCTTTGACCCCCTTTCTAATTTCTTCCTCTTTCTTTTTTTGTTCTTCCAATTTTTCTTCCCTCATTTTCAGCCAATCCGCTTTGTATTCTCTACAAAAATGTAAATAATTATAGAAATAATATATACCACAATAAAAATATAACTATAAATGCTACTTTGAATAAGCTTTTTGGACACTACAAAAGAAAAAAATTGTAAAATTAATTCAAAATCTTTAAGATGACAATATTTTATATTTTACTTATATATATTATACTTTACTTTTCATATTCTTCCGCTGCATCATCAACCAACTTGAAAAAATCATCTATACCCTAAAAAAGAATAAATTTCAATTTACTTTAATCATATGGGAACAATATGTATATTGTAATTAGTTCTTTTATTAAGGAACAAATTACTGAGGACAATAAATGGTGCAGTTTTTTTATAGTTAGCAAAAGAATCAAACATTCATCATAGAGATAATAATAAAAAGAAGAACAAGAAAATAATAAACTATGAGCAGCTTGGACATCTATTTGTATATTATAGCGAAAATGATACAAAATCTTTACACAAATTGTTCCCCTTGTGTTATTCTAATGTATAAGCTTTATTACTGTAAAGTTTCATCTAAATCAGCTCAGAGGTTTTGGGTTAAAGTACAATAAATATCCATTCTCACAAACTATCACATTTTAATTTTATTAGGATTAAACAAACCAAACAACCCATAAGTAGGAGGAATTTAATGTTTTTATTTTATTTCACTCTGGCAAATAGAATAAGCAATATTGCTTCATGGAATTCAGCAGAAAGTAGGGAGTCTTAAGACTTTGTTCCCTCTGTTTACCATGCTATATGCCAGAGACAGTGTGAATCTAAAAAAACAGCACAAAATGAAAAAAAATACCTCTCCTGTATGTGAACTAACTCCACAACACCTCAAATCCGAGTAAAATGAATCAAGTGCTAGCGACATTGACCTTGTTAGATTGCCTACATATGTACTGCCTTCCCCATCACCATCAGCATCCAGAGCATCTTGGAATGCTTCGAAATCTCTCATCCATTCAACTGCATAGCTGTTGTTTACTACATCTGTCTGAGATTCATACATTATCTATGTTTAAGTTTACATACTAATAATATTTATAAATATTAAAGTAAGTTATTAATTTTAAAATTATTTTCTAATAAATTTAATCAAATTAATAACATAAATTGGTTTATAATATCAGTAACACAGATTTTTTGTCAATCAATTTAAATTTTAACATTTTTTCAGCTACACACTTTATTCCACTTATAGCTGGAGAAAAAAAAGAACCTAGTGTTTAGACACATCTGAGACATTTGGTGTTGAGTGGTGGCACTCAACTCTGTGTTTGTTTTGTCAAAGCAAGGAAATGACATTAATTCTTTCCCCCATGTGGGGATTGAATCTTCAACTATTGTATTTAGTGGGGCAGTATGTTATACTGTCCCACTATACAACAACAAGAGACAAATCAATAACTTGAATTATTGTCTTTAGTAAACATTTGCTAATCTGTATTTACTAACTTTTAATGTAACAAATTTAAAAGAAAGATACAAACATAACACTTTATATAAGTTCATATTAAATAATAAGTTACAAGTAGATCTATCCATATATTTAACTCACTTTATTGATAGATTAGATGAATATATTTAACTCACTTTATTCATAACCACAATAAAAGGTAATCTTGTCTTATAAAGTATAGAACAAGCGTACAGCATATTGGACATAAATGTGACCGGTGATACACTCCTAACTGTATCAATTACATATACTATGACTGTGGGGCAGGAGGAAGCTAGTGTCTCCGTCACTATAGTACCTGAGGCTGACCATGTAAATACTTCTATTTGACCTGTAAGTATAATTGTTAAAGTCGTGGGTTCAATAGACACTTGAAAGAATGATTTATTTTCATTTCTGTTCTCTAGTCAGAAGAGTGCAGTGTTGCTTTGTTACTTAATATGGAGCTTCATGAACTCATGTGGAAAAATGGAAATGGAGTTTTTAAATAGCAAATTCACTCTATGCCGCTAAGCAGGATAACATGTATAGCTAAAGAATTTTTGCAAAGTAAAACCATGAATTAACAATGGACAAATTAATTTGAACAAAAAGTTGCTAGCACTTACCCGGTGTGTCAATAACACAGTATTTATGTTTTTTTCCAGCTTTCTCTATTAAATCTACAACTTGTCCAAATTTTGTAGAAAATAAATTGAGTGCAGTAACAATACCACCATTGGGTCCTAGTCCATACTGTTTCATAACTTCCTTATAATTAACTGTATCTCTTATATCTAGAAACAGAATATGAAAATAGTGACATTTTTATGTTATTTTACCATTCATATAAAATATGTGCTTTTAATGCGTATTTAAATAAAGATATATTTGTTATATAAAATTTCTTCATATCATGAAGCATGATAATTCTTAATTACCTATATTAGCAGGATATGGAACCTCTCGACAAGCTGGATCTAAATTTACTAAATACGGTCTGGCACCATTTATAACCCTTCCTGCAAGTCGTCTTGTAAACGAAGTTTTACCAGCTCCAGCCATACCTTGAAATTCAAATGTTAGTATTTTTCAAATTTAAAATATTATTAGCCAAGTAAAAGTGTAGGAATACTAACCTAGTATTATAAGGCATACTGGCTTAGGTGTTTCTTCGTTCATGATTTGCTTTTTTAAATACAGTACAATACCACAAAATATCTTTTGTATAAGTTAATTGTAATTTATATCTTTCTATTGTTAATTTCTTTATTAAATATTATCACTAGAAATAAAATTTGAAGAGGACTACGATTCCAAATTGTTTGATGTTTTCAACTTCAAAAATGACGTTTAAACTTTAAACATGTTATTTTGACATTGACATTAGTCGAATTCAGGTATAGTCCGTCTAAACTCTTATTGATAATCGGAGGTA
>JAAIXJ010001888.1:403578-545147 GCA_013403705.1 Heliconius hermathena | reverse complement strand
CCTACGTGCATAGTGGTCCCTGCTACCAAGAATGATATATAAGTGGTCCTTGATCAAGAAAAGGTTGGGAACCTCTGATGTAGATAGTAAGTAAGCGTGCACGGCAAGCGTAGTTTTTCCCGCATAATTTGTATGATTTTTATCATCAGACAAATTGAAAGCTAAAGATTCAGCCAATTCAGTAAACAGTTCTATAAAATAACTGCCGTAGTAGGTGTTCGTGAGGTCGCACTTGTGCGCCGGATCCCACGAATCCAGCAAATTGTCGGCAGTTCGAAACTAAAAAAAAAGAAAGAAACAGCCCCCTATTTAGATCGATTCCGCAGGGCCCCGAGCTGTATCTCTCGTAACCGTAACCGTTCCAAAGACAGCTTTTTATTATAATAATTAAATCACACTAGTTGATTTGCTTATCACTACGTATAATATAATATTCTACTGTATCGAGATTTCGTGGTTTTTTAATTTTGAATTTTTGGCGACAAAGTGCTGTTTAGAGTTCTGGCGCACAAGTGCGTCAGACCTTACCATTCTCTACTACTAACTTTTATAGAAATTAGCAAATTTGTCGAACTAAGTGCGTTAAATTGATATAACTTTTTTTATTTATGAACCGATTGTAATAAAACAAACTCTATATGTTAACGGAACCTAGTAGTGAAAAGCAAATTAAAATCGGTTCAGCCAATTTTGAAATTAGCAATAACAAGCAGACAAAAATTTTAAAAATCTTTTTTTGGGTTCTACTATAATAATAAAGGTCCCCATTTACATTTTTACGTATGTATCTTCCATGTACAGTCGCCGATCCGTTACTATTTTATTATAAGTATAGATTTTATTTACTCGAGTGTTAAGCGAACCCACGACCTGGGACCTTACTCTTGACGCTAATTTCCAATGATCAATCGTCAATAAATGTAATTTCGTACTCTTGAAAGCAATCAATTGCTAAGTCCACTACCGCCCGCTAGTTGACGGTTGCGTTAACTAAAAATTATTGTAAAATTCGTTAGAATTGTGATATTTGGTACTCTTGACGCGTTTTTGACAGCCAACTTTACAGCAATGCTGTANACTTCCAGGGATTACCAGCTTTTGCAAGCGTAAAGAAGTTCCGCCGGCAAGAATGATTGCGAGGTCTTTGTCTGCTATTTGGGAACTGGCCAGTACCTCTAAGCTGACAGGCATCTGCTGCTATAAATATAAATAATAGTTCCCTACAATCTTTATTATAACTGATAACATAAACATTAATATAATAATACAAATACATATGTCAATTTTTTTTTTGACAAATCATTCTAAATAATTAGACATACAGATAAAATATATCCATTTTTTAGAACGACTTCAAAGGTTTCATTGTTTTTTAAGTAAAACAAAATAAATGTGATTTATAATTATTGTTTTTGCGAAAAATGTGCATGTAAATAAATTATTTCAAGGACTAATGAATGTTAATTATGTATCGCAGATTTATCGGTATAAAGTGTACAACACTAACTGTCAGTTATAACGGCGTTAGAATTGGTCAAAAAAATAGTAATCCCACTTTGAGAGTATTGGTTTCAAGAGTACCAAAACAACGTCGCCGCAGGATTGCATTGGACAGTGTTGGACGTCAAAATGGGATTGAAATTACTTTCAAGAGTAAGCCCCCTGTAGTGTTTACAGTCACATACTTGTACCCCTGCGCCACGACTGGCCTCTATAAAACACTTAATAGTATATAAAACACTTAATTAAGTAAATTATCAGTAGAGATTTTTAAAAAAATGAGAGTATACGTATATTATCACTACTACTACTAATAGCTTCACGCTTTATCCCTTGCGGGGTAGTCAGAGAGAACGGAGCGCCAAACACTACGGTCTCTGCATACCTCTTTCGCCTCGTCCACTGTCATCAACCTCTTCATACATGACCTTCGGAGGGATCCTCATGCTTTTTACGTATATTATCAGGTTTTTATAATTTCCAAAATTTATTAGTTTTCATATGCGAAGTATAATAAAGGTCGATTTCGTAGTTCTTTTACACTGTCGAATGGTATAAATATGTAAAAGACGTACGACCAACGGATTTAGCAGTTTAACACTCCAAACCGACGATATTGTTTATTTCTATTGTCTGTGGTATTTAGATAGGCGGTCAGCGTGGGCGCAGGACAGGAGGGAACCGGGTGGGGCGTGCCCACCCCAGAAATTTTACTTAAAACAAAATTTGCCCCAAAAATTAAAAAAATCAACATTTACACGAACATATCCGTTCAAAGTTGAAGTCCAGAAAATATCTCTAGATACGCCGATGACGGTCAGTATAATTTATACTAATATTATAAAGTGGAAGTCTGTTTGGTTGAACGCGCTAATCTCAGAAACAGGAAGGTCCATTTATCGAGGGCTGTAGGTTGTTACATTACGTTAATCACTTCAATGTGAGTTATCACAGCCCACTGCACCTCAGGTCAGAGTCACCTCGACCCTATAATTCATATTAAGTAATTCCATTGCGGCGTTGACTTCTGCCACTCAACACGCAATGCCTCCAGAATTCGGCAGAAAGTGGGGAACGGAGTGTCTTATCATTAGGTTCCCTCTGCCTACTCTGCTGTGTGCGGGATACAGCATGAAGTTGATTTTTTTTTTAAGTAATTCCATTTGAAAACGCACGAATCGAACTCATAACCAATGACCAAACTGATAATTATTTCTATTTGAACGTGTATATACATAGATAATAAAGAACTAATATATTTTCATTTCATTTTCTTTGAAATTTTCGAAGCGCAGATTTATTGTTGATTCATTTATGCAATTCTCCATATAAACATTTTTATATCAATAGTTTTCACTTCCCACACAACTAACTTCTTTGCAGATCTCTCTTTATAAAAAAACTTTCATTCTTTTTTTACACTGATCACACATAAAATTACTTTATTTTGAGGGTTCCGTACCTTTTAAGGAAAAAAGGAACCTGTATAAGGTCACTTAGTTGTCCGTCCGCTTGTCTGTTTGTCTGCCTTTATCTCAGGAACGCTTCGTAATATGGAGTTAAAATTCAAACCATGATTTTTTATTATATAATATATTCAAATTTACGGTGTCTTAATTTCGTATAAAAAAAATAATATTTCTACATTTACTTTAAAAAAAGATATGACCCTAGGTAGGCGACCGACTCGCGCTTGTTCTATTATTAGAGTTCATAATAATCGCTATATAGGATAGGCAAAGATAGCCTAGTATTAAGACACGTCGTTCCTCACTTCTTACAGTATCAAAACTCGACATAAGCCTTTGCCTTGTTAGCACAGAGTGAGCAAATTGAAAAAAAAATCTCTCTCTCGAATAGGAATCGAACCCTAAACTCCCTCCACAATCAAAACGCTCTATCGCTGCGCCACAACAACCTCAAATTTATTACTTTTTAGGCTTTCTTATTTAAGTAATTAAACACACAAAAAAAAACTATTTATTTATTTATTATTTATTTAACACTTTATTACACCAACAAGAACAATTACAAAAGAACAAAAACAATCACACAGAAAAACATTGGTGTAAGGGCGGCCTTATCACCGCAGGTGATCTCTTCCAGGCAACCCCTACAGTAAAAAGATCATAGAACACAGGATTTTAGGTTGGTGTACAAATGAACTAATTATCTATAATAGACTTACTTAAAAGTTACATGCTATATGTTACATAATAATTTACTTATATAGATATATAATAAATACAAAAAAAAAAAAAAATAATAAATAATTAAAATATAAACTTACATAAACGATAATTACATACATACAAGTAAATATTATAGAGAAAGGAAATAGTTTTTGACGCGACGCTTAAATATGCTAACAGACTTGGCCGCTCGTATATCACGCGGAAGCGCATTCCAAAGTACAGCAGCTTTAACGGTAAAGGAGTCTCCGTATGTTTGAGTGCGGCTAATTGGTAATTTTAATCTATTATCGCTGAGTGATCTGAGATTGAGAGAATGGTTGGAGCCGAGGAAACTAAACCTAGTTTTGAGGTACTCTGGGGTGTAGGGATGGAACAGGATGGTGTAGAGGAGTGAAAGTATGTGGAGATTCCGCCGCTGCCTGATAGTGAGCCATTTGAGCTGGATCCTATGCTCTGTGATATGGTCAAATTAACTAAACTAATTTATTAAGCTTTCTTATTTAATTAAACACACAAAAAATCTAATCTTAAATAGATAGATAGGCTTTTCTTTTACATATTTAAAAAATTCCAAATTATATTTTTAATTATTCTCAACTTAGATACTATATTTGGCGGTCAAACTCAAATATAGCTTAATTTAGTTAATGGGCCACTCCGCGTAATGAGGAGTTAGTACCAATTATAGTGCCTAGCCTTAGTTTGGTCAAATATTTAAGATAGGAGAGGATATAATTCTGGAGGTCGTCGTTGCGTAGCGGCAGTGTCTGGCTTTAAAGGCGGCGGTTGTGAGCTCGATTCTCAGTGGAGGATGTGAGTATTTTTTGAGTTCCGCACTACACTAGATTCCCTCTGAATACCCTGCTTTGTAGAGGATATTGCGAAGCGTAAAAAAATTAATGTCTCCAGAGTTCCACGGCTAAGTGGAAAACGGTAGTGTTTTAATGGGAATAGAGTGTCTTTAGACTAGATTCTGACGTTCTTTCTGCTTACCCTGCTAGGCGCGGGATACAGCGCTAGAAAATAAATAAATAAACAAAAAATGGTGGTAAATGGTGTAATTTTTTTATATTATAGCTTGATTTTGAATACTGAACTGACTACTATACAACTTAACTTAGCTTCACGCTTTATCCCTAGCGGGGTAGTCAGAGAGAACGGAGCGCCAAACGCTACGGTCTCTACATACCTCTTTAGCCTCGTCCACTGTATCAACCTCTTCAAACATGTCTTTTGGAGGGTCCTCATGCTTTTTACGTGACCTTCCTCCAGTGTTTTTGATATTGTTTTCGAAGGTCGACCGAGGTCTCCCGCTACCTCTCTTACCACTCACTTTTCCGTCATAAGTCTCTTTTGCCATTCGTTCGACGTGCCCAAACCAGCTGAGCACGTTCTTCTTCACCGTGACGTCCTTTCTAGTACCTGCCATTCTGTGTATCTCTTCTACTATACAGATTATACAAATCAATAAAAACGTTTTTTTTTATTGACTTTGTTGAGGCGCATTGGGATGACTGTAAAAGCAATGGTTCTAAGTACGATTCACATTCTCGGGAATATTTAACTTTAAATTGTTTCCATTTCCCCACTCTAATGGTATTAATGCGTATTATTAAACGGAGTGTCTTAACACTAGGTTCCCTCTGGGTACCCCGTTATATACGACAGAAGCACAATTTAGTATTCTTTAAAGGGATAACAGTAAAGTCCAATAAAACACTTAAATATATAATAAAACAATTTTAATCATATCGGTAAGTCAAACGGAAACTTTTACATGCGATTTTTTTCCAAATCCCTTTTGTTAAATCTGCTATATTTATTAAACATTATGCAGTCTTTTTTTCTAAATTCATATCGGACAGTGATCTATCGTAGGAATGTTTAAAATCTTTAAAAATCTAAAAAAAATGAACTTACCGCTTATAATTATTTAACTTATCAAATTGGTTCCTTATTAATATAAAGTATTCCAATTCATTTATGACAACTCATGCATTAGAACCCATACAAACAAATTCATACAATCTATACAGTGCGGTCGACGAGTCGTGGCCGCCCTGCAATTAGGATTTTTCAATTTTTATTCACTCGAAAACAAAAAAATCGAAAGCAAGGAAAATCTTATAATCAAATCTCCGCAGGCATATGGCTAACTTTAGGGCGGCCACAACTCTTCGAACGTACTGTACTCATTATATATGTATATGGACATTAAAATATTACACGAAGGATAATAAAATGATAATTTCACATTAACTATTTCTACACTTAACAAAAGCTATCTAATGAAGCTCCTTTTATATCATACATTGTATTATAAATATATATAAATATGTAGGTATGTAAGTGAATGAAAGCAAACGTAAATTAAATAATATTTGTATAGAAAATTGTAATTTTGTTTGAAAAACCGTTTGCGTAGTGTGAATATGCAGTAAGGTTAACCTTTTTGTTTTTGTGGATTTAGTGTGTATCGTTTATATTGTCGTAATTCTTTTTTTTACTTTAAAATGTTCAATTAGTAATAAACTTGTCCATAAAAGTATTGTCGCACAGAATATAAGTAACACTTTTGTTACTTGTAACGAATTTTTTTGCTAAATAAATAAATAATTATAATAATAAACTCCATTTTCACGAAGAAATAAACTATTTTCATTTCCTCGTTCTGATACCATGACAAAGCGCGACATTGTATTCTGTCACTTAATAGGCAATGTCTTGAAAATTGGGGCTAACGAAATGTCTCAACATTAGGTTTCTTCTGCCAAACGTAAGTCACAAAGAAAGTACACAATAATAAAATTCCCGATTCCATTTCCCAATTTTATATATCATTCGTATTCAACATTCCTTTTGCATATTTAACCAACACTAATCCACACATTTAATGGTTTGAAGCATTACAAAAGAGGAGCCCCTTCTCAAGGTGAATAACACGCCTTTTCGAGTTGAAAAGTATTGACTATATAAGAATAAGCTGACGTTATACAATGCAATGTCAATACTTGAAAAGCCTTATAAAAGTTATTTAGGTCTTTAGTTGAAAGTAGGGCAAAAAGTAGAATATACGTCTTACGGTCCGGTTTATCTTTATAGTGATAAGTTAGTAATAAAAACTACTGTGTGACACTGTTGTTGGTTTAAATCGAGAAGAATAACCATTTTTGAAACTCTTACATTTCGAATTTTTTCTTAGATAAAATGACAGAGAGATAAGCCATGCGTTCCCTATGACTTATCTCTCTACCTATCATGCAATAATTGTAAAAACATTATTTCCTTCAACAAATTATTTTTTTTTTGTCAAATACTGAACAAAAGTATGTTTTCAACACATTCACAATTGTTTTTAGAGATTTAGATTTATTTAACCCTACTACGATAGCCATTTGTAATTATTGTGGACTTATTTCAATCTGATATTTTATAAACAGGACTAGCAAAGCAAAAAAAAAAAAATTATAATACATTTGAACAAATTCGTCTTCAACACATATTTTTAGCTATAATCCAAAATTGGCGAGACCAAAAAGGTCCAAAAAAACTAGTATCCTGAACTAAATCCTGTTGAAACCCTAAAAGCTATTTTCTCAATAAAATGTTTACCGAATGAATTCAAGCTACAAAAATTTTGATATCAATCACACAGCAACATAATCACCTAATTTATAATATATTATAAGCCTTTTGTAAATGCGAAAAAATATTTTTCATCTTCAGTATTAATACTAAGCAATTTTTATACTAAACTTATTTCACAACAGCATGGTATACAAAATTTTCTGATACAAATATATAAAAAGTGCATAAAACGTTCCAAAAATGTGTATCAACAATTCACAGCAATACGCTACATGATAATATGGTATAATTTAAATCACGATTTTGCAAACAATAAAAAAAACTACTTAAACATGTAAATTATTTAATTTTTTGCATATAGCAACATTGTTTTTAAACTTCTCAGGGTTGAATCTGGTCCATTTCCATCAACTCTTCAACTGTTGAATAATAATTTTAGTAGCTTTTTTAAAATTTTGTTGCTATATACAAAAAATTATAATAAGCCTATTTAATAAGTGTACATTAAAACTACGTACAATTTTAAGCTCTATGTTCGTTAACATCACGTTTCGCAAAACTATTTTATTTATATAAAGCTTTAATGGTCTAACTTAATACAATATTATTTGTAACTAACACAACGAATATTATAAAAGCTAAAAATAATTCTTAATAATAATAATAATAACTAATTTCTACAGATCTATTATTAAATTCGGCTTATGTCTATCGGCTTCTCAAATGAAAAAGAAAATGTTTGACAAATTATGAAATATCAACAACCATGCTTACGTATTATTATAAAGTCAAGGTAATCAGGAACTTAACGTGTCCTTGAGTATTGTCACGCGATACAGCAATACAAAACATATAACGACCATTTTGTGACTACACTTTTTTTTTAAGCTTTTCTGGTTCAGCCAAGTAGGGCACAGATAAGATAAAGCTAATCTATATATTATAAATCTGTGCTTTGGCACACATACATATCGATAATTTAATGGTCAGTTACAAATATAAATACAATTTGCCCATTGTACACCAGTTTAATCAGAAAAACGATATGAATATTATATTTTCGATAATATTATATTTTTAATTTTATTCTTTTGCCTAAATAAAAATTAATTAAAAGGTCCGTTATTATCTTTTGAGTTTGAATTCGGCCAAGTAAAAAGAATTTCATCAAAGAGAAAGGTCGAAAGTCAATTATTCGCTACTAACATGTCTGTATATAAAAGAACGCGGGATATAAGCGGGGTTCGTGACAATAATAAAAACCTCGTCAAAACAAATTAGGAACAGTTTAATATAAAACAAGAATATTACAAATTACTAAATCTAATAACATTGTAATATTTAAAAAGCACGTTTTGCAGTCTGTGGTATCACTACCTTAACAATCACTAATTTACGCTTACGGCTGCTAAATTTCGTCCGAATCTGACCTTATCGAGTCATAATTGGACGTTTTGCTTCTCAGCATCCTAAGGAATGAGCCCACAGCGAATATTGTCCGCCTGTGTCTATGAAATATACCCTGATACAAAGCCTCTCTAAGAGCTTTCCTGTCGTCAGACATTGAAGGTTGTGTACTCAGTGTAATGTCAGAATGAGCTCCGACCGACTTCTGGTGCCTGAGGCTGCCATGTTTCTTTTCTAATGACTTTTGATTTGGTAAGCTCATAGTCGATTCTATCGATGAATTCTTAGTTTTTCTCAAATTAAGCATTTTTTTGCCTGATGACGACTCCGAGGACGATCTGGTCGGAGCTAGTTTTGATCTATGTAGCGGATTATTCGAACTTTCTGGATGAACCACTAAATCGACTGACTTTTGGCTCATGGCACTCGATCTCATCAGAGTTCTCTGTGAGGTCGTCGGTTCGACTTTAGATACCCGATCATCCTTTACCATCGGCTGCTCTGATTCTATAGCGATCATTTTCTTCAATTGGCACTAACAAGGACTAATTAGACTTGTT
Source organism: Heliconius hermathena (assembly GCA_013403705.1). Classification (NCBI taxonomy): domain Eukaryota; kingdom Metazoa; phylum Arthropoda; class Insecta; order Lepidoptera; family Nymphalidae; genus Heliconius; species Heliconius hermathena. The sequence continues at coordinate 535,897 of JAAIXJ010001888.1, read as the reverse complement.
AAGATTGTGTAACAATTTAATCGGACGGTTCAATGCCAATCACAGAGGCGGCCGCGCCTCGTCCACGTTGTTAATTGAGGGCACGGCGAGATGAATGACTACTTCAGAATTATTCTGATTGTCAGCCTGGGAACGGCCGTCGCAACAATTGCTAAATGTTATCGTAGGGACATTCCCATCGCAATCAATTTGTATAGTATTTAGATTTTGAGCCAAGTTATCAATGCCGGTTTCACTATTGTCCTGTAAATATTTTTCATCACAATTTGCAGTCATGCTCGGAGCAAGCCATTCCTTTTCATCGTAAGTATCAAGTTTATCTATCTCCGGTGAGGGGCCAAGGTCGTCGCGATATGTTGGAGATACGCCGTCCCCGTTTACTTGTAAACTGATTAGACCAGCTAAATTAACATTAAAATTACTCCGTGCGGTTGTCTGTCCACCTTCACCGCTACGAACTTCTTCGGCAATTATTCGATCTGTGATTGTTTCAATTTCTTTTTGTAATGTTTGATCGTCCTCGTAAAATTCGGAGAGATCTTGAAGATTTTCGTACCAATTGTTTTCTAGTAAGCTCGAAGTTGCATTTTTGTGTTCAGCGGTTTCTTCACGGTGTCGGTCGATAAGATGTTGCAGGGATTCTTCGTGCTGACGAAAAAGAGTATGGTAAGCTTGACTTACAGTTCGAAGAGAGTAAGATGAACGTGGTCTCGGGAGGAGTGACGCTGAAGGGGTGTGAGCGGCGACGCTGCCACGCCACACGTGCCCGCGAGCGCGCTCCCACAGTATTGCATTAGAATTAAGAATCCTTTCAAAGTCCGACACTTGTTCGGCTTCGCTTATCTGCAATAGTAACTTGTTTTCCGTCTCCTTTCCGCCGACCCTCTGACACAGCTTCTTCTCACCGGCCTGTTTAGGATTAGAAAATTTAGTTTTATTATCAATTCGTTTTGAACTACAATTTAAGTTACGTTTAGAAGTTGAATGTATAGGTTTAGGGTTATCCGCATATGTCATTGGTATTGATAGTGTCTGAACGGAGATTGCGCATGGTTTTTTTTCTATTAATTTTCGCTTTAAATCTTTAACGATCACATTGTTAGTTTTATTTTGTCGTTTAATTTGATCGTTGGACGGTTGCCTATGGAAATACTCTTTGGCAGAATAGCGACAGCGAAGAGTATCAGCACTTCGAATATTACGTCCATGCTGAGATCTGGGTCTTTCTGCTAAGCAGACACTTTTAGCCCTCAACGGAATATCAGGCCTTTGGTCTTTCGATGCCAGTTTGTAAAAGTTACAATAAGTGTTCAATCGAAACGTTTCGACAAGCGAGCGAGCGACGGCAGTGATGTGAACGAACGAACTGTCTGCAAATCATGCACTGCTTTCTTCGAAAATTGTATGGAGTGAGCGTAAAAAGTAATTTATCGTGTTAGCGTGTTGTGGTCGATCGATTGCCTTCGCCGGTATCGCTGCCTAAATAGAGATGGGCATAAAATTCGCCAAAAGTACGATCGCGGTTTCGCTACCAGCTTACGATGTTACAAGTTTTCGTGAAACAATTTTATGTTTTCTTTTTATCTGAACCTTTCTTAATAAAAATTCAAGTCTATTCGAGTCACGTGAACAAAGCTTTGTCTATGTAAATGAGGAAATGTTGTTTAAAAAATAAATCAGCTTCACGCTGTATCCCTCCCGCACACAGTAGGGTAGGCAGAGGGAACCTAGTGTTAAGACACTTCGTTCCCCACTTTCTGCCGAATTTTGGAGGCATTGCGTGTTGAGTGGCAGAACTCAACGCCGCGCTTATTAACCTCGATACCAGAGCGAAGAAATGGAAATATAAATTTAAGTAAATATTTCATCTCCTCGAGGGGATCGAACCTACAACCAGTCGGTTTTACAGTCACACTTTGTGCCATTGCGCCACGACTGGAAATGTTGTTTGTACACACACACACATCTAAAATTAGAAACAACAGTTAAATATTATTCTAATCGATAAAAGAATTGGAATTTAAAAAGAGAAACAAGTCATGCTCATCACAATAACATCAGTTAACTTAAAAGTTTTAATATTTATTGAAAGTTTATAGAAATTCTGAGTAAAAAAACCGCATAATTAGAGCAATTAAAATCAATGTGTGTCAGTTGGCTGCAGTTTTCAGCTGCCTAGTAATTTCTCAGCTGGCACGGCGCCAGCGGCTGTCACTAAATCACACAAAATAAGGAAAATATTTCAGATTCAGATCTATCAATAGATAAATTTATTTTGAGAGCGCCAATATATTTGTCATTATCTTCTACTATTCTATTTATAATTTTGCAAAAATATAATAGTATTTATGTATAGTTTAAAGAGTTTTGTTATATCTGTAATATAATTGTAATGAAATAAAAATATCTGAATGTGTGATGGTTGTGGGTTTGATTCCCACTAGTGGGAATGAATTATTATTATATTAATATTACATTAATTTCGCTCTGATTGACAAAGTGTAGCATCCAACAAACAATATTTGAAACGTAGTGTTTCAAATACGAGCGGAAACCCGAGTACCGAGTGTTTTTCTCTTAACTTTTGATTATTTCTGCTATATACGGAAAAAACACGATTTTCTTATGAAACATTGAATTTAAGCAGATTGTACAATATAATTCAATTAGATAAAGCAATAGGTCAATGAAAGTAGGTTGGTATAATAATTAAATAATAAAAAGAGATCATTTTCAATGAAAGAGGATTATTTCTCTGTCAATTAGTAGCAGGTACATTGTAAAACTGTCTGAATTCCAACAAAACTATTAAATCATGGCCATCATGTCGGACTGGAACCTAATAAATGCATTGGTTGTGGATTTCATTCTCATTCAAGGGATTGTTCATATTTAAATTATTCCTTGGTCTGGTAGGCAAAACAAAGTGTTGACTATCGTCACTCAACACGCCCCACCGGAGTGTTTTAACACTAGGCTTTCTCTATCTGCTTGCGGGAAAAACTTGCAACTGCTATCGAATTACTTTTACAGCCCCAACCAGAGACTACATTTAACGTTTAATAATTAACAACAACAGCTTCAAGTAAACATTTGTATAAAAACATTCAGTGACGTATTCTCCGTTAGAAGATACATACAGATACAGATTCCAAATACGAAGCTAGCAAGCTAATGTAAAACTAACTATTACGGAAGTTATGGAATTGACAAAATATAGATTTAAACGAGAAAAGAAGTCTAATATTATAAAATACTGGCAAATGTCTGACTATTAGAAAATGTACTTAATGAGACTGTCGTGACGCAGCGGCATTACATCTGACTGATGGTTCTGGGTTCGATTTTTTTTAATTCTAGAAATGAATATGTAATTTTTTTTTCTCGCTCTCGTTACAAGACAAAGCGCGGCGTTGAGTTCCGCCACTTAACAGACCATGACTAAAATTAGGCGAAAAGTAGTGTCTTAACACTCAGAGCCCTTTGTTTGTCATATAGCAGACTATATGCAGAATACAGCAGCATGAGGCTAAAAAAATAACTTAATTACCAACGTTTCTATTCAAAATGTGAATCTTCTAAAAATAAAGATACCTACATGAGTAAAATGGGGGCAACCTCGAAAGCACCTATTCATCCATTCCGATCCATACAAAGATGTACAAACAATTTGGACACCACCGTCTTAAATCTCTTCAAGATTCATTGAACCCGTGTTTTTAGGTCATTCGATAATGTCTCATTTGCTACAGCTTTTGAAAAGAATGAAAAGAATCCTCACGTATTATTACTTTGTTATGTATTCTTTCTAGCCAGAACTAGGGCTAAGGCTAAATTTAAGATTTCAAATCCGTTTTAAACAGGGGCTCCCAAATATTTTTTTTTTTGAACTTGAGGTTAATGCTGTTAGCCCTATTGGCTTTTACAGCGACACCGGGTGGGTAGGGAAGAGGATACTCTGTCCCAGAAGAAAAACTTTTTCTTGATCGAGGACCACTTTTATATCAATCTTGGTAGCAGGGACCACTATGCATGTAGGTATAATAAAAATTAACTGTGATAATCAAACAGAAGCTTCGCCTCACCATTCTCAGTCATAAAATTTAAATCGTTCGCGGACCATATTTAGGCTTCTCGGACCACTGGTTGGGAACCAGAGGTTTAAAACAATCATTTATATTCACATGACTACTACGCAAATTTAACTATCGTAATAAATTTAGAAAATGAAAATAAATAAAAAACAAAAAAACAGAATTTAAGAGATTCCTTACCTACTACACAATTTTTAGGATAGTGCGTCCTACATGACGGAACTCAACGCAACCAGACCAGAGAAATGAAAGTAATTTATTACGCTATATTTATTTTATCTTACTTAAATAGAAAATAGTCTCTATTTAATTATAATATTTATTAATTTCTCTCGATATATCTTATTATTATCTATGTGGTAGGAGACTATGAAAAAATGGTTGTTATTTATCCGTAAGCATTTAATGCAGGGTAAGATTATGTTATCGTGTGGAGAAACACGATAGGCAACTTTGGCGTGGTGTCAAGTGGATTGATTGATGGTGAATAAGAGGGCGCATTTGCTTGTGGTTTGGAACTTTGCAGACTTTTAGTTTTTAATTTTTAAAGTAAATTTTCTAAAGATTTTTACAAAAACAAACACTATATTAATTAAGTGGCAAACCTGTGAAGTGTCTGACAGTACGCGGAAGAATGAGTAAAAAATAGGTGATATCATTTATATTCACATTACTTTTTATCTTTGTGTATCTTCAAAAATGACAATCCATTAATCTAAAAATCACTAAAATTGCCAAAATTATAAATGAATATAATTACATAACGTATAAAGAAGTTCTGCAAAAGTTAAAGTAATAAATAGGAACTGATGCAATTTTCAATTTTATAGAATTAAAATTTTAATCAAAACGAAATAGGAATATTCTTAATTAAAACTAGGATTGCACAAGTGGATTGAGCTGAGCGACGTTATGTTTCGTCATGAAACTTTGATTTGGTTTATTTAAAATGAATAAAACTCAGAGCAACAGAAGACAAAAAGTATTATTATTAGTAGAAGACAATATTATTAGAGTTTAATGTTATTTTTTTATTTAGTTATGCGGGAGGTTATTCTTTATGTTTAGGAGAATGACACAGGATCCTCGTGTCGAGACACTGGTCCTGGATCCCCACTCGAATTGTATATATAGAGTGGAGGAACATAACGGCGCGATTGACAAAGCAGACCGAGTGGGGATCGTACGACCACATATCGTCACGTTGACAGTCAAATCCTATCCCATTGCGCCACGACAACTTTAACGAAATATTCAGCATTTTTTTTTATTAAAAAAACTTCAACCACTTATTATAATAAAAACATATATAATATTATAGTATATATATAAGAAATATATAAATACAAACTGGACGGAAGTTACAAACTATATTTACCTATGTATTTATCAGTATTTTTGTCAGCGCCTGCGTCCCACATAAATACCAATAAAAATGTTTCACATACCGACGCGGGGTCGTATGTTGTCACGTAATATTTTTATTTGAATGCTATTTACTGCACGCGGTTTTCTATTAAGAATTTAATATAGTGAGTGAAGAGAACTACATATATATATATAACTACATTCATTGCTTCATTGTAACATTATTGCGTTGTAAGAATGAAGATGAAATATTAAAAAAATTAGAAAAGCATATCAGTACTTCATTTGAGGGTAGTTATATTTATTAACTAGAGATCTTTAAAATGAGAAAAGATGTATCCGTGGTGAAAGTGAAAGGTACTTTTATAAGATTTAATAATAACTGGCAATAGAAGGCTTCACTCGCTTGAACTACATTAATGATGTTAATTTACAAATCTGCATTATTTTCGTTTTCTAATAATAATATCATTTTAAAATGATAACTGTACTATTCAGTTTCCGAACTGTACTATTCAGTTTCCGAAAATTCAATAAAAGTTATTTATATTTTGTTTTGTTTTAACAACATTCTTTAAAATTATAAAACTTTTTTATTTATAAACTAAGGTTTTTACATTGTGCTCCACTAACTCTAATCTCCAAAAACCCTAAAAACCAATTTACAGCATTGTGCGCTGCGTTAGATTTTGATATTCCGGGCTATTGCATATTGAGTGATGGACCTGAACACCTTCTTCTTACCTGAAAAAAAATCATTCCCCCGAATGGAATTCGAATCAACAACCGAGCCGCGTAAAGCCAGACGCTTAAATATACACCCTTCCAACTAAAATTATAAATGTGAAAGTGGGTGAGGATGGATGTTTATTCCACTTACACGCAAAATTTACTAAATAGATTTTAGTAATTCTTTGAAGTAATATAGTTTATACAATAGCACATGGGCTGCAATTTATGTAGAGATTTTGTATAATTTGGTTATAATACAACGATAATCTATATTTCTACAGTAAAGTTGTGCTACTCCAGGCCACCATGTCATCCGCCAAGGCATTTAAATTAGCCCGCCAAGAGTAGAGAGTTTCCAATCGCCAGGGTTTTAAGGAGGAGCGGAATGCCTGCATTGGAAGTGTGAGTGTGCCGACCGGCAAAACTTTCTTTTGATTTTCCGTACCACGTAGGTGCTCTCCTGATACAACTGTCATATCGCTGGAAGACTTGGAGCCTGAGCCAAAGAGCTCGATTCCCGCTGCTACCAAAGCGACTGCCTCGACTTGTATGTGGAAAGACGGTGCCTTAGCTGCTTTGATGAGACAGTGAGACATCAGCATAGCTGCACGTTTGGCTGTACACAATGCAGTACTGGTACCGACGATGTTATGCGAGAACGAAACGTAGGTATTAAAGAACAAGAATGAAAGAAAGCTATGGAGGTGCAGTCTCTGTGTTGGATATGTGAATCAGTTATTCATCAGTTCGCATAATCAGCAATGAAGAGATAGACAGAATAGCAGGTACTACCGAGGCTCTTACAGTGAAGAAAAACGTGCTCAGATGGTTTGGACACTCGAGAGAATAAGTGTCGAAAGAATCGCACGAAACGTTATGAAGCAAGAGTAAGTGATAAGAGATACAGTGTTCTCCCTGTGACCTCGATTTGCCATCGCGAGTATTCTACTGATAATACCAGCGACGGTCACGTCAAAAGTATGACGACTCCTCGGAGGGTTTGTATAAGTATAATTGATGACAGTGTACGAGGCAAAGGAGCAGAAAATCGTAGAGTTTGGCGTTCAGTTCTTTGACTGGCTACCCTAGTAGGATTAAAGTGTGGATTCTTTCTTCTTTCGTCTTTTTCTATATGGTCAGTAATAAACTGAAAAAAATAATCGCGTTAGTTATGCAGACGAAGCGAGCAGATTGCTAGTAGATTATATAAATTAATTAAAAAGTAACGACGCAAATATGTATAGCTTTGAGAGCTTTCAAATTAATTAAACTGTTATTACGAATTAGAATATAAAAATACTCATATATAAAATATTTACACAACCTAGGTTAAATAAATAGACTTCTTAATATTGACTCTGGGAGCCGTCATAGGACAGCGGGACAATGTCTGAATGTAAATGAGACAGTTCTGGGTTTGGTTTTTACTCGGGAGAATAAACAATTTAAATTTTCTGTGACGTTCTGGTGACAAGATTAAGCGCAGCGTTGGATCCTAGCCCCAAAAAAACAATGTCTTAAAAATACTGGTATACTAGTACTGGTGAAAGGAGTACCTTGGAGCCGCGTGGTCCATGCCCACTCAAGAATAGTGTTATACCCCCTGCAGATACTTTAATACCAAAAAAATTACCTCAGAAATGATTTCTATATACGCCCTCACCTCTCCTTACCCTGCTATAGGGGATACTCTTATAATATAGAATACAGCGTGAAGCCAAAAAAACTAATCTAAAATAACCTAAGTGTCTCATTCTAAATACAGAATGTAACCCACTGAACCTACAGTGAGAGTTACATCGAAACGATTTACGTAATATAGGTATATCCATATGTAATATAAATATTGAATAAATAGTATGTTCAAGATGTCCACGTCCAACACAAAACACAAAAGTTCAGGGTTTACCAGCATTGCATGTAATGTGGTGAATCAAAACGCCGCGCTTCGGAGAAAAAAATAATGGAAAAAATAAATAAGATCAAGTCATAATAATTAATCTCTTCGAATAGGGATCGAACATATAGCATCGTCCATAAAGCATCATATATTACTGCTAATTGAGTTAATCAATTAAAATGAAAACATTATGCTTGCTTGTCGGTTTCCAGGAGGCGCGGGTTCGAGTCCCGCTACGTTCAAATTTTTATACGTTTTCTAAAAAAGTCTTTTTCTTTCCTAAGTGTGGGATATACACTTTAAAAATGTTAAAAAATATTTAATAAATAGCATTTTCTCTTGCCAGACGATAATTCTTAGTAGTCGTTTGGGTAGCGGAAATTTGTAAAAATCTCCCTACAGAGATGCTAGCAACATAAGTATTTTTCTTTCCTAAGTGTGGAATAACACTAAAAATGTTAAAAAATAAAAAAACATTATGCTTATTTGAACCCCAAACTTTAGTAGAGTAACAGACACTTCTCAACTAGTCCGATGGCAATTCTATAATAAAAAAACTCACTCATTGAAGTTATGTATTTATGTTAAGCATAAGTAGTTTAAAAATAGATTGATATGACCCAAAGAAAAACGGGTCACGGTACATGAAATGAGTGAAGTCGACAGACGAGTCAGGCATTATGACACTTTGAGGCTTCCTACAGTATTAAATATACATTTTTTATCACGTGTCTATTTTATTTAAAGAATATATTTTTTCTAACTTCAGGGATATCCTGTAATTTACTGTTCTTTCTTCCCAATCTATAACTTTTAAATAATTAGGGAGTATTAAAAAATCAAAATTTAAATGAGATATTGTTAAATATTAGTGAAGAAAACCATTGCAAATTTATATTTGTAGCTGATTTTTTTAGGGTTCCGTACGTTTTTCCGAAAAAAGGAACCCCTATAAGATCACTTTGGGATCCGTCCGTCTGTCTGTCTGTGTCTGTTGGTCTGTCTGTCTATCAAGAGCACTTATCTTAAGAACGCTCGGAGATATCGAGTTTTGAATTTCATTCAAAAAATATAGTCAGATCTACGACCCGATTGATGATTTGATGAAAAAATCGTAATTCTACTTTTACTGAAAAAATATATATGTGTATTTCCTAAAATTATGAAATTTGGCAGCTATAGGTTCAGGATAAAATATAAAAACTACATTTATATCCTAAATAAATATATGCCTTAAAAGGAAACAAAATTTGGTATTAAAACCGCTTGTTTAAGTGAGGTATCAGATGAAAGGGCTCTGGCTAAGCTAAGCTTGAATTTCAGAAAAAGCTCGAGACGTCCAATTTTTGCACGGAACCCTCGGTGGGCGAGCCCGACTCTCGATTGTTTTAATAGTCTCATCCCATTGGCAGAGGAGGAGTGGAAAGAGGAGGATCAGAGAAGGATCACCTGATATGATATTTCCCCACTATACTTATACATATTTGTGGAGTAGTATTGCAGTTCGACGCTCGTTCGGGGGAATGATTTATGTTGATTGGCGGAAAGGACCGAGCGAGCAGAAAGAGTTGAAACGAACTCGCTCAGTTCTAGAACGGTGCGAAGTAAATACAAAATAAAAAACTTTTTGTTGGTGGAAATGTAAAGCTGTTTTTATTAAAAGGAGAATGTCCCGCTTAAGCATTACCCGCTCATTACTCTTTCGCAGTGGAAACCGGGCTTAAAATTTAGTTATTTTAATTCGTTAAATTTAGTTATTTTAGTTGTCGTATTTGTTTTGACGGCACTAGTTTTTTGTTTTGCTTATAATTTTGTTTACTTTTTTCATTTAATGTTATTGTTACGCTATGTGCAGCCACAAATCCGTCACTAAAAACCGTAGATACATTATCTGAAACGGAGTGAATTAACTCTACTTTCTCACTATCAACTCCATGATGCGAGATATGTAAAAATAATATATACGTTCAACTTACTAGATGATGAGAGATGTATTATTATATATAAAACGTATGTCCTATCCTATAGGTATATCCATTACTGCACAGATTGATTTAATTAACCGTAGGAGGGAAGTTCACTCAGGTTTACTACTTGCTCTAAAAGCAAAGCTTCATGCTTTTCGACATATAGCGGGATAGGCAAAGTGAATGTTAAAACCTAGTATTAATACACTCCATTTACAACTTTCTACTGCATACTCAAGAAAGTGATGGAAATAGCCACCTTCGCCTACAGAGCAGAGTGGAGAAATGAAAATAAATCACGTAAAGTCGTTGAACGGAGTGAGCATCGAACCCACAACCGTAAGGTTTCCAATGGACCTCGACGGCCACAAATGCCACGACGATGTAAGGTAGACTGAAGCCGATGTGATCCTTATAATTGGTCAATCTAGAGGTTATGTAACCATATACATATATTCGTTAGAGGTCAAATGACAGTCGTTCTTATAAATGCAATAAACCAACTTAGGCTAGAGATTCTTAAAAGGCAAGCCCGACTGAATATGGAAAAATAGATTGAATTTTTTTAGATAATATGTTGATTAATATTTGGTCGACAGAAAATGATTTTAATTCTATATCAAAGTTTTTTAGGATCCTGCACCGTACGTGAATATAAGATGTTGTGCCGTTGCGCCACGACGGCCTTTCGATTAAATAAACCCGTCTGTAAATATTGTGAGATAATTTAATTAACTAAACTTAATTCACTACCCTTTTTTTTTAGTTAAACGGTCCACATACCTACAGCACGGCCAACAAGTCGTGGCCGCCCTGGACTCTTGCACCTTATTCACTCAGGAAAATAATTAAAGGTAACAAAATCCTGAAATCAAACCTGCGCAGCCATCTACAGCTAACTTCAGGGCGGCCACGACTTGTTGGCCGTACTGTTCATGTGAAATTTGTGAGAGATCAATCGTTAATTTGCTATCACGCTTTGCTGCCTCACCACACATAACACAATTTATATATGATTCAATTACTTTAGTTATATAAAAATAAATAAAACAGCTTCACGCTGTATCCCGCACACAGCAGGGTATCCAGAGGGAACCTCGTGTTAAGACACTCCGTTCCCCACTTTCTGCCGAATTCTGGAGGCGTTGCGTGTTGAGTGGCAGAACTCAACGCCGCGCTTAGCCTTGACACCAGAACGAAGAAATTGAAATATAAATTTAAGTAAATATTTCATCTCCTTGAGTGGGGATCGAACCCACAACCAGTCGGTTTACAGTCACACTTTGTGCCGCTGCGCCACGACTGGCCTCAGTTGTTTAGTTCATAAGCATTATACAATTTAATACCGCCTATACTTTAACCTACTTTGAAAGTATATGAATAGGCAACTATAGTATTAATTTATTATGTTCTTGAAAGCTTTCCTTAGGTTCATTAGACAACTAATGAATGATGTTATATAATGTATACTAGCCGTCGCCCGCAGCTTTTTTGCGTAGACATTAAGACGTAAAATGATCCATTTTTCCCATTCCCGCGCTCTTAGGCCCGGATTTACAAATGTATCTCAAATCTGAGATTGGTAAATACTTTAGCTCTCCGTTCTCCGCAAGATAAATTTCAGCGTTCTACTCCGCGCAGTTCCGACTGTGAATTGTCTATCAATCAAACAGTACCAGTAATGGAATGTTTTATAAATGTATGTAGAGATAACAGAATTAATAAATTATTTGTATTTTATGTTGTATATATGATTCGTTAAAGTTTTCCCGGAATGGCCCAAAACCGAGTTGCTCTACATTCTATCAAAATGTTTCGCGTTAGTAGTATTGTTATGTAAACAATACATAAATACACATGTATTTAAATTACGAAACAGGAATAAGCCAACCAAAATACCAGGAATAAAAGAATTTACTTCAATATTTTATTGATACATTTATGTATTATTCATACAAAACTCAAGGTGAAATAATTTTACATTTTTAAAACAATTCTATTTCGTACAAAAACTTTTTGTTAAATCGCTGGGAAAAAAGAAGTATTTACCATATGAAACAACAGTTTGTATGTAGCGCTGTCGAAAATATTGCTTTATGAGATATGCAAATCACCGTGCCAGCCACTATTCTGTAGCCTTTGTAAACAAAACTCACCAAACCAAACTTCAACGTCTAAACTTTTGTTATATATTGTCACTATACCACCATAAATTAATCATAATTAAATTAACATTAATAGAAAAATATATAAATAATAGCTTGTTATTATATATACAAAATAATTTTATATTATAATTCACCATGACCTACTTACCGATCGATATCGCCAACAATATCACTCACAAAAGGCACTGTTTTTATTCATTATCACCACCACAACAATTAAATGGATTCTTCTATAAAATTTAAATGCAAAAAATCAATAACGTCGACACACAGGACTGGTTTTATTAGAAAATCGCTGCGAACTAGACGTCCATTCAATACTGTGAAGAGACATGCGTAGAAGAGGACACGGTGACGCGGAGCGCGGGAAAACTGACGTTTTGTTTTTTTTGAAACATAGATAACGTAATGTTTATTTATGATAAATGCGTTCTTTTTGCAACTATTTTTTTTTTTGCGTAGGTATAGCATTTATACTTTTATTTTTAAGGGCTTATTTTAAAATATATATTTATGACTAAAAGTTATATTTGTGAAAAATATGAATTACAATATCTATACATTTTTCAATTGTTAAAATAGACTTGAAATATAAAATAAAAATCGATCAATTAGATTAAGTCAATAGAAACCAAGCGGCGGAGAGGCGCAGCGGCACAACGCGTTGCTATGAACGAGACGGTAGTGTGTTCCATTTCCACTCGGGTAAATTATTTTTTATAACTTTGCTCTGGTAAGAAGGCAAAGCGCGGCGTTGAGTTGCGCCATTCAACACGGAATGATTCAAAAATTGGACGAGCAGTAGGGAACGGAATGTCTTGACTCTATGTTCTTCTGTCTGCCCTGCTGAATCGGGATAGCGTAAAGCTTAAAAAATATATTTAAGAGATTATTTATAGCGTATAATAGTAATTTATAAGAATACCTTAATATGAGCGAGATCACAATAATTAACGTGGTTCTCTAACCACTCTGAATCTTTATTCAAAGCAGTTAACTATTTGCGATAGATGTATCACTCAATTATTACGCAAATACCAGACAAAATAGGCAAAACCTCTGCGCAAAATGGTTAATATTATATACAAAACAACTTAGAATATATTTTATATTATATTTTATGAAAATCTAAAAAGGAAATATGATGATGCGCAAATTTATTTAGTTGGAAGGAGAGTTTTAATTTTTGGATATAACTTTTTTAGACATTTTCATATACATAAAGAAAATATCAAATGAAATGAAATTAGATTATATTATTACTTATTAATATACTCTATTTCATTTCATTGCGCTGTCTGAATATGCCTGACAAATATGGATGATGATTAAAATATATTAATTATATACATAAAAAAGCAGCTACACGCTTTTTCCCGCGTAGCAGAGTAGGCAGAGGGAATCTAGTGTCAAGACACTATTCATCACCTTTCGTTAATTTTTGAGACATTTCGTGATGAGTGGCACTGCGCCACAGCGGTCTCTACTTACTTAAAGATATTTTTAATAAAATTGAAAGCCACAAAACCATATTTTACATACTAAAATTTTGTAAATGCGTAAACAAATATAATATGGGCGTAGTCTTGCCATTCGTAAACACACAATTTACGTAAATACTATTTTAGTTATCAAAGGAATCAGAAAGAAAAACATGTTTTAAGTGCATTATATATTTAAACTACTTATCAATCCAATAATAAATCATGATTACGCATTTTAAATATGTATATCGCATAAGAAACATAAATGTAAAATCAGAGCCAAGTTAAATGTCAAGTAATACGTCGTACGCGACTTCACTGATAAAAAAATAGGAGATCTATATGGGTGCCGAGTTCTGTGTTCACTCGGGATAAAATAGAAGTTCTAACGTAAATTACTCACTTTTTTTTATTTTCCGCTTATACAGTTAGTTATTTAGTTTTATTGTGTGTTAAATTTCATAAATATAAACTAAATATGTAATGGTTTATGTAAAATAAACATTGCATTTGCTTTTTACTTGGCTGGAGACGCTGGGGCGCGTCTTGATTTTCGCAATAAGCGAAACTTCGTTTGCGCGGAAATTAAAATAAAAAATAGAAAATTCTTCTTTTCCCCGTTCCAATAAAGTGCAATATTAAGGGTCATGTCACTAGAGCCCAGTCGTGGCGCAGCGGCACAAAGTGTCACTGTAAAACAGACTGGTTGTGGGTTCGATCCCCACTCGAGGAGATGAAATATTTACTTAAATTTATATTTCCATTTCTCCGCTCTGGTGTCACGCGTTAAAACGCGGCGTTGAGTTATGCCACTTAACACGCAATGCCTCCAAAATTCGGCAGAAAGTGTGTCAATGTAAGTGTCTTACACTAGGTTCCCTCTGCCTACCCTGCTTTGTGCGGGATACAGCGTGAAGTTGAAAAAAACAATATCACTAGTTTCTTTTTCCTTATCCCGTAAAGTGAACATATGACTGAAAATAAAAAATAATAAATGTTTAAATATAAAAAGAAGAACGACTTGAGACGTCGTGGCGCAGGGGCACCAGCGTGCAACTGTAAACACGACGATCATCTAATCGTAGGAATTAAATTTTTAATATTGTAATTTATTTGCGCTGGTATTGAGACCAAGCGCATCGTTGAATGCCGTCACTCAATACGCAATGCCTCAAGAATTCGAAAAAAGGTAGGGAACGGAAATGTCTTAACTCTACGTTCCCAGGTTCCCTCCTGCCTGCTCTTCTATGTGCGGGAAACTGCGTGAAGCTAAAAAATAACTTAAAGGAAACGGAAGAACTAAATATAAAAATATATTATTTATAGATATCAAACTCGCCCTAAGCTATTCTTGCCGTAATAAATACTTTCTTATAATAGGTGACTGAACTAAAAATAAAACTTAAATATGAAACAACGCTCATTATGTCAATAGATTTTTAAGTACCTTACTATAAATAGATATTTAATGGACGCTACATTCATTATCTCTATTATATATATATCTACTTGTAGAAAAATGGAATTATAATTGTTTTTAGCTTCAGCTGTATCCCGTACATATAAGAGCAGGCAGGAGGGAACCTGGGAATCTACAGTTAAGACACTTCCGTTCAACACTATCCGCCGAAAAAACTCAACGCCGCGCTTTGCCTCATCACCAAAATATTGAGAAAAAAAAAATTAAGTTTTTTCCTAATCATTTCTCACCTAGGAAAAATATATGCCTATTTTTAATTTCTTAAGTTGAATTATAACATATTATAATATTGTTTTCTAAATCGGCTGAAACTGGAATCGGAAAAATCTATAATTTTTATTGTTATTGTAGAGTCTATATTTATATATTGACTGTTGTGGGTTGTGGGTTCGATCGCCACTCGAGGAAATGAAATATTTATTTACATTAGAGACAAAGCGCGGCGTTGAGTTCCGCCACTCATCACGCAATGCCTCCAGAGCTTGGCGAAAAATGGAGAACGGAGTGTTTTAACACTAGGTCCCCTCTGCCTACCCTGTTGTGTGCGGGATACAGTGTGAAGCTGATTTTTTGATTTTCAGTAGACGCAAAATATAAGCTTGGATTGTCTGCACCGTGACTGTTAATTTAATCTATAATGCCTAACAAATCGTTCAACAACCTCTGTACATTACAACCCTGTTAAAAAAACCACCCGTTACCTCCCTTACTTTACTTGAAAAGAACGTCAATTTAATTTGTCCGCATTCGTATAATACGAGTAAATCTAAAAGAGTTAAAGTTACTTCGGAATTGTTGAAGTTGTTGAATATTTTATTTGGTCGCGTTATATAGTGACCTGACCTAGCTTAGCTTTGCATATTGTGATATATCTACCCACTATATAGGAAAGATATTGCCTTTTACGTGAATAACAAAATGCTGGTTTTTCTATTATTTCATTTTTCACTTATATTAGGTAGAGAGAGCCTGGAAAGCTGGTGTTAAGACACTCCGTTACCCTTTCAGACACTGTAGTTCTCCAGTTTCCGCCAAATTCTGGGTGTTGAGTGGCGAAACTCATCACCACGCTTTGTCTGGTTATCAGAGTGAAGAAATGAAGATGTTAAATTTTTTTTTTCAACTTCATATATTCTGCACATATGCTGTATTCTGCACACAGCAGGGCAGGCAGAGGGAATCTAGTGTTAAAACACTCCGTTCCCCACTTCCCGCAAATTTCTAGAGACATTGCGTGTTTAGTGACGGAACTCAACGCCGCGCTTTCCCCTCGACACCAGAGCGAAGAAATGAAAATATAAATGTAAATAAATATTTCATCTCCTCGAGTGAGGATCGAACCCACAACCAGTCGATTTACAGGCACACTTTGTGCCCCTGCGCCACGACTAGCCTCAAATGTTAAATATTTCATTTCTACAAATAGGATTCGAATTCACAAGCGTCGCGTTTATAGTCGCACGACGATGTGTTCCGATTTCGGGAGAAAATGCTGCATGAATGTGCCCAGCTGTTCTGGTTTTGTAATTGGTTTCATATAATAGAACTATTCATATTCTGTAAGAAATCGAGGAGTTGCCGTTTCTGGTCATGATATTATGCTCTGCTTTACCAAAGTAAGGTAAACGTGATTGTCGTAGATCGTCTTATATTATTTTAAAAACCAATTTTATCTATTTTAAAAATGACTACGGACGATTTATGAAAGAAACATTCTTTTTTTGTTTAAAAAAATGAGCGTGAATTCAACAGAACTAATGTTAAAATCTGGAGCTATTTTACTCGTCCCTATGTGTGCAAAACTAGCCCTGATTTATATTTTCAAAAAAAATATCTACCAAGGGAAGTTAGTAGATTTTTTTTCTAATTACTTTTTTTCGGGTAGTAGATACGCTAAAACTATGCTTAAAACTTTATCAGGTACTATATTATAGAATTCAAGTGCATGCGAAGAGGACTCCGTTTTAGTTTTGATTTGCTGGACAACGTTCTGCTAAGTTCAGAGACTTAATACTGGCTTTTTTTACTTATTGATTTTTTTTTCAGCATCACACTGTATCCCGCATGTAGCAGAGACGGCAGAGGGAGCCTGCTGTTAAGACACTGCACTCTCACTTTCCATCGACTTCTAGAGATATTGCGTGTTGAATAGCATTTTGCCTCAATACCAGAACGTATAAATAAAAATATTAAATATTTCATTTCCTCGAGTGGGAATCAAACCCACATCCTGTCGCTTTTACAGTTACGCCATTGCGCTCCAGCGTCACGACTGACATCATTTCGTAATATAGTTCCATGGCTTATTGGTGACAAAGTGACATGAGTGAAAAAAATTTATGAATAGGTTGATGACAGTGGAGGAGGTTAAAGAGGTATGCAGAGAGCGTAGCGTTTGGCGCTCCGTTCCCTCTAACCACTCCGCTAGGGATACAGCGTGAAGTTAAATTAGATTAGTAAAACTTGATATTAACTATTTTTACGAGAAAATTAAAACTGATTGATTATATGTAATTTAATACCCCCGACTCGCACTTAGACGATTTAAGGTGACTGTGCTTCTGGTCTTGTCTGTCTCTGATCTTAACAAAAAAAATTCTTTACTTTTTCTACTATATGCGGTATATAGCAGGAAGCTAAGAAAGGCAACATATATAGAAATAATATATGATCTACTCAGGCTTTACTGTGGCCATTGTGGTTCATTGAGTTAGCGTATGATAATAAACGCTATGGTCGTGAGTTCGATATTGACCGAAGGCAAAGCTTCATTAATACAAAAATAATTGCCACTTCACACGAAATTACATGAAAATTGGACAGAAAACGGGGGAAATAGTTTATGGAGTGTCTTATTTAACGTTAGGTTCCCTCTGCTTACCTATCCTTTCTATCATAAGGAATAAAGGTATTTAGTCTTTTGTAACTTATAAAAATTGTTAATTCATTATTATAACTCAACATCACATTTTGTCTACAATTTTTAACCTTCACACTACTACATATAGTGTGAAGCCCGCACCTATCAGGATAGGTAGAATTAACCTGGAAACCTAGTTTTAAGACACTCTGTTCCCATTTAGATACTCCCGTTCCCCACTTTCCACCAAATTCTTCCATCCTATCCTTAATTTTATTAAAAGTAGGCATAAATTTAAAAGTAGGTACATGTCGCGACGACCTCCATTTAATACTATCAATATCACCGTCTAAGTAATACGTTGTAATAAAAAATCAATTGAAGCAATATAACCGTTTGTGTTCATATAAATGGATATTAAAATATTATTACATTCGATATTTTCATATAATATGTGTCTAGTTGGTATTTGTAAGACCAGCTCGCGGCTTCGCCCGCTTAATCTACTGAATTATTTATTTCATAAGTTAACGAAATTATGTTCAAAATTTCGTTATATCCTTCGTTATAGAATGTCCGATTTTAATAACATAAACAGTATTTTACAGGTATTTAAGCGATTTTTAATATTTTTATTTAATTAATACAGCGGTATGAATAATATGGTTTGATTATTGTACGGCTCTTTTAAAATATAAAAAAATAATATTAAAGCCAGTCGTGGCGCTGGGGTACAAAGTGTGACTGTAGAATCGACTGGTTGTGGATTCGATCCCCACTCGAGGAATTGAAATATTTATTTATATTCATATTTTCATTTCTTTGCTCTGGTGTCGAGGCAAAGCGCGGCGTTGAGTTCTGCCACTCAACACGCAATACCTCCAAAATTCGGCAGAAAGTGGGGAACGGAGTGTCTTAACACTAGGTTCCCTCTGCCTACCCTGCTGTGTGCGGGATACAACTATAATAATGTACAATATTTTTAACGATAGAACAACTATCACAAATAGTTTCCGCAGCGCACGCGATGGCAGATATTTTTTTTTCATATTTTGGGTTACATTATTATTTTATTTTTATTAAAGATCCCTATATTTTTGAAAATGTAATATTAATATTGCCTATGTCGTATAGTGGAGATGAAGGTTTCTAATGGTAAAAGAATTATAGAATTGTATTAATATTTTTTGTGTGAAAACATTACAAATATATTTTTTTTACTTTATAATATTAGTTAGATATCAAGTATTCAAGTGAGGTATCAGATGTAAGGGCTCTGGATAAGCAAAGTTCGAATTTCGGAAAAAGCTCGAGACATCCAATTTTTGTACTCTGTGATCGAACTCACACTTGACCGCTTTTTTATAAGGAACTTTACATTATCAATATTTTTCTCTATTTCGGTAAAACAAAACGCAGCGTTCAATTTCGCCACTCATCAGGAAATGTCTCGAATTCAGGTTAAACAAAAGAAACACACATCAAAAAATCTAACTTCTCTACCTATTTTCTCATCTTATGTTAGTAAGTAAGAGTAAGTGTGAAGCAAAAAAATATACATATTATTTTTTATTAGAATTGCATATAACGTTGAATGATGGAAAAATTTCAATAATTTAAATACAATCGTTCCCCCGAGTGGGGATTGAACCTACACACATTGCGTTTGCAGTCGGATGCTGTCCCACAATGGCCTCTACATTAAACATTTACATCTCTAGATATTTACAGCCACACTTTATCTCTAACTTTTGCGTTCAACAAAGTTTTACGACCGTGTCTCAGTCGCTTTGTCTCCTCTCTTAGTAAACATGAGTATAATGACCTAATATGTCACTATTAGATATAGAAAAAGAATTCAGATTTGTCATCTATAGGTAGAAAGAGGAACTTAGGCAGTGGAGACGTTTTTTTATAATTTTTTTAAAGCTTAATTTAGGTTCCCTGAAACTGCAAGCAACACCGGAGCACACGCACTTAGAATCCATATAATGAGATATGTTACTTTTTTTCCGCTTATGTTACCGTAAAATGTGATACGATTTTCACTAGTGGGAATCGAACCAACAATCGTCGTGTTTACAGTTACACGCTTGTGTCACTGCGACGGCCTCATTTCATAGAAATAAAAATTTCAAAGGTTAATTTTGGGTTCCCAGAAAAACTAAGCAACACCACGGGCACACGCACTATGAATCTATACCACGTGATATGATTTCCCCGAGTGTGAATCGAACTCACAATTGTCGCGTTCACAGTCACACCCTTATGCCACTGTGCCACGGTGGTATGATTTTATAGGAATAGGAATTTCAAAGGTTAATTTGGGATGGACGGATTAAAATTTTAAAAATGTAAAAATATTATATTTAATAAATAGCATTCTCTCTTGCCACACGATAATTCTTAGTAATCATCTTTGGGTAGCGGATATTTGTAAAAATCTCCCTACAGAGATGCTAACAACATAAAATAAGTTATAATAAGCGTATAAAAATTACGACGTAGCTTGATGAGAACGTATGGCTTAGTGGTCAGAGCGCCTCGTCGGTTTCCAGGACGCGCGGGTTCGAGGCCCGCTACGTTCCAATTTTTATACGGTTTCTAAATAAGTATGCAAGCACTTAGCCCTGCATACGCACTATAAATCCATAGAATAGTAAGAAACTTACTTTATTATTATTTATTGCGTTCAATGGAAGCTGGGAGTCCAAAAACCGCCTTTGTATATCCGCGATGGAGTTTCTAGGATAATTAGTTACTTTGCACATTTTAACCGACTTCTGTAAGAAAAGGAGGTTATCAATTCGACTGTATTTTTTTTATGTTACCTCAGAACTTTTGACTGGGTGAACCGATTTTGATGACTTGTTTTTAATTATTGATCTGACAATAACGAACTAAAAAGTAAAAAATAAAATAATTATAAGAAGATTTTATAATTTTGAAGTCGGTGTCAAGTAAAACAAAGAGGCTTAGTAATTTGATATTGTAGTAAAGTTGTTGTTGCATTAGCTTGACACCGACTTCAAAATCATAAAAAGTTTTTTTTTATTTTTGTTAAACAAAATCAAAGTAAGTTTTACTTTATGTATTATAATTTTTTTTATTTTTAGTTTTTTGTAGCTTTGCATTAGTTGTGCTAATTACTATTGACGCCGTTGTAGATATTCGGACTTAGGTATATGTAAAATAGAACTAAAATTCAGCTTCACACTATATTCTGCAGATAGCAAGATAGTCGGGAACCTCGTGTTAAAATACTCCGTTTCCCACTTTTCATTCCATTTTTCGAGGCAATGTATATTGATTGCTGGAACTCAACTCCGGGATTTTGGCTTCGCGCCAAAGCGAAGAAATAAAAATATTACTAAATAATAATTCATGCCCCCGAGTGGGGATCGAACTCACAACCGTCGCATTACTGTCACATCCTTGTGCCACTGCGACATGACATTTTACAAAGAAATTATTATTAAAAATATTTTCCAAAAGTTCCAAGACCCGTGATTTAAAAAGTCATATTTTGCATAGCAGTAGTACTTCAACAGAAATAAATAAATACCTAAGAAAAATATTTCTTCTAAAAAATATTTTTTCTATTTAATAAAATAAAATATTATTTACTTTATTTTGTGATGTTTTATTTATAACTATAAGGTGTAGTTAGAGTTACGTAAAGCTATTATTTTATTTCTACAAGGAGTGACGTCCGTGGGCGTCGAACCGGAAATATTCGCGATTATCCAATATGCAGTTGCACTGTAGACTGCACTCAAGGGTACAGGTTAATTTAATTCCTTCCAACTATTTATAGCTTAAATTATTTTAATATGAATCTACCTATTTTAATATGAATCTACCTATTTCCCTATTGTTTAGATTTAGTTATTGATTTCAGTATTATACGGAAAGTTTTTCAGCTTCACTCTGTATCCCGCACATATAAAGGCAGAGGGAACAAAGTAATCTAGAGCTAAGGCACTCCGTTCTTCATAAAACACTTACATTCTCCACTTTCCGCAGAATTCAGAATAAACATTAATTTTAAGATTGACCTTCTATTAAGTAATATTTAACTTTAAAACATAAGGCAGATCGCGCATTTCATCGACTATTCTCATAGTCAACCGGAATCGTAATAAAATATTTCAAATGATGGCAATCTTCGCTTGCGGCAGTTATTTTCCAGGCAACCATGTGTATTAAGACCTGTTTAAAACCATTCAACCCTGGGCTTGCGGCAGACTGAGAGCTGGCAACCATTGTTTTTCCAATTCCTTATGCGATTTTCTTTCAAATGATGTGCGATTCACATAAAAAACATATGAGTGCAATTTTCTCCAAAAACGAGTTACGAAAAACATTAATTAAAGGTGATTGCGGCAGGATTCTTTTAGGCAACCCTAGTGTAATCTATTCTACTATCATGTATCATTCTTAAATATAAGATATGCTTTGGCTTTTATAGCATGTAATTTGAACGTATACTTTTTGAGAAAATGTAACTTTAAAATAATTCAACGCACGAGTCCTGCGTGGGGCGTCCTAGACGCCGAGTTCGTCCTCGCAAGCAGCCATGAATTAATTATATTGATTACATAATGTATATTGATTATCTTATGGCAAATGCAGCATAATAAAAGAATTAAAAGTGAGCCGCTTGTGTAAAGATAAAAATAGATTTGGGGGAAATAAAATCGATTTTATAAAAAAAAATGTATTATAATACTTATATTTGGTAAAGTACAGTTATTAATAACTTAAAATAATAAATATAGCTAAGATTAACAATAAATTATTTTTACTTAAACAAACCGTTTTATATAATTATTAATTACTAACAGAAGAGACTAGCTTAACATACGATTATTTTATTTTTCATCAAAATTATTATCTAAAATTTATCTTTTATTTAAAAGCCTTTTTTTTAGCGTTCTAACTTAAAGATCTACGATATAAAATTATTATTTATTATATAAAATAGGTTTAAAAGGTCTTTTTTAATTATTTTGTTCTTAAAATATATTATTTAGAGGCAAGAAATTGTCATTTGTTCTGTTGGACAAAAAAATAAAGAGTAACAATAAAATAAACAAGAAAAATCTTAGGTTTGTACTTTGGATATTTTAAAACTATCATAGTAAATGTAAATAAAACTGAGTGAAACTGTTAGTTGCTAGTTCCCACATACATAATACAGTATAAATAATATATAATAAGGTAGGTAAAAAAACATTATTTTAAGTATTCATAGTTAGGCCTCTTAGTACATTCATTAAATATGTAAAAAAATTTTCTTCTATTTTAAAAGAAGATAAAATTTTAATTCTATTTTAAGAGTTAATTTCTTTTTTTTTAATTTTCTTTTAAAGGAAAAAAAAATATGATGCGGAACTTCATAACCATTGACAAAAAACTCTTTTTTCACAACAATGTTTTTGTAACACAAAAATATACTTTATTTAATGATCTACTCACAGATAGCTTTTTATTAATTTTAAAGTATAATAGACAGTCAACTATATTTAAAAATCAATATTAATTATAATAAATAGACAAATAAATAAAAAAACTAGTTGTAACTTGAGACTCTCAAGTAATGGATAAAGATGTAAAAAATAACCTTGTTTAGGCATCATTTAACTTTAGGTTTAGAGGAATAATTTAAAATGTAAACATCTAGACTAAAGCCTAATAACGAAAACTTACAAATCGCATACTTTGTGAAGTCACATATTTTGCTGTAAATATTTCCTTTCATTAATACAGTTTTCTAATTCATCATGATATTTGTCAATCTTAGCATTGAACCCAGGACTTTGTATATCCCCATCAAAGCTGTTCCCTGTTATAATCTTCTCTTTATTTAGCGTAGAATCAAACCTAACCTTCTTTCCAGTCGTATACGAATTATGAGAATGATCAAAATTATCATGAAATTTTTCCTTTAAAGGTGTAACATTAGTATTTAAATGTGTGTTTCTAATAGTTTTAATACTTTCATATTCATGTTCATCGTCTAGCTCTTCAATTTCAATTTCATCTGAATTATCTAAATTCAACGCTGGGTTCGCAATTCCTGATTCTTTCTCTTTTTCTTTCTGTTTTGGAGCTTTTCGTGGAACTTCATAAGGATTGATTGTTACGTTATGATTAACTTTATCATTTTTAAACTTTTTCTTTAATGTCTTAAACACTTTTTTAGAAAGTTTATTGCTAGCTTTTAATAGATGATGTTTTAAATCTTTTTTGTCGATTGAATCATTTGAATGAACTTGGGTTTTTCTATTCAAATTCATTATATCAATAGCACTGAATTGAGAAACATCATAACCAAGTATTTTACTTTGTTTATTATAATTATCTGGTATTTCATCCCCTATGTTTTCATAAATGGGACTTTCAGACCTATAGCTGTCTACATTTTCATATAAATGATTTTCTGGGTACATAGATTCGTTTACAGTTGATATTGTACTGTCGTTGGTAAATAGCTGTCTAGGCACGATTATGTTTGAAGGGTTATTTAGGGCAATATTGCTTCCAGTAGTATATTCTGAATCAGTTTTTGTTTCATCTTGATCTAAAAACGGATTTTCTCCAATGTTTACTTCATTTACCTTTAAATTAGGATCTAAGAATGGATTTGTATTTTTCTTGCTTCCAATAATTTTTTTCTTAGTTATAATTGTAATTGTTTTTATTTCCATTATGTTGCTTTCGTTTAAATCATCATCAAAGTATAAGGATTGATTAGAAGTATTCGGTGAGTCCAATGCTAATCTGTCTATAAAGCTCAAATTTAGATTACTAGAGTTATTTACAAATATTTGATTATTGACATTTGTCTGTATGTTTGTAGTATTGTTTATTGCTGATACATCATTATTATGTAAATCTCCATTGAAAGTTTCAGTGTTTAAAGTAGATTTATTATCAAGTACTGATATCCCAGAATCAACTTCTAAGACACTATCTGCCATTTCCAAATTTGTTTCATTGATATTTTGCCGAGGCATAATAACAGTATCAGTTAAATTGTTTTGTATATTAGACAATTCACTCAAATTAGCATATATAGGTTCTTCTTTTTCCACTGTCTGAACAGGTGTATCATATTTTTTTATATTTTTATGCACATTTTGCAATTCTCTTTGTAAAAATTCATTTACGGCAGATTTGCTTATACCTAAATCTAAAGCACTGTTCTCGAATGTTGCTATATCACAGCTTTTTGTTCTTTTGCGTCTTTTGTGCGGAGTTATTTCCATAGCTGTGTTGACCATTGGATCTTCGTTGACGAGCAGGTCTAATGCAGGATTGAGGTAGACGTTAGGTCCTGTTTGAACCTTTCTTTTAGCCGATTTTACTTCAAATTGATTGTTATCTATTGTGCTCATGGTTCACTGTAAAAGGACAAAATGTTTTTGTTATTGATATAAAACATATATGTAATAAAAGTGTGTATATAAAGTAAAAGTGAAATATGAAGTGAAATCTGTAAGTATAGCTATTTATATGGACTTCCAAATTTAATTTTACTTTTTTTAAGCAAGACAATATTTTGTTACGTTCCATTATTAGGAAAATAAGTTACAAAACAAATCAAGCCTGTTTTATAAATCAATTTACAAAGATTTATTTTCAATTAAAATTACGAAAATTATAGACATTCCTATTATTCTATATAAGAGACGTTGATGAATTATTTATTTATGATTAAAGGATCAAAATAATAAATAAAAGTAATATTTTTCATTCGAGATTTCAACAAAGAACACAAACTAAAAGCACTTATAACGTATTACTCACTCACCCATTGAAATGAAGATAACTTTAGTTAGCGCCGCTAGTTTATAACTTAAATGCTTATAACAACTTAATTTAATGTCAAAATTTAAAATTATCACAATTTTAACATAAGTTTTATTCACAATTTAGTAAAATTGTCCCAATAAAACTTCGATACGAAAAAGAGCAGGTGTTTTGAGACGGTTATTATTTTTTGTTTGACATCCGCTCGCGCCAAGATTTAGTGTTGCCAGCTGTAATTTTTTTAATTCTTTTTTCACGCGAATTTAAAGTTAATAGAAAATATTTTTTTATCTTCATCTATTTTTCCACTATAAGCGAAGTAAGATCGATAAGATTTGAAAATCAATGATAATTTTTATTCAGGCTTACAGTAGCGCCATCTAGTACACAAACAAAGCATTATGGTATATAATATTTTTAAGAGATAATAAAATTATTAGATGATCAATTACATCGTATATACCAAATCAAAAAAAAAATCTAAATAATTAAATACTATTAAATGTTTGAAGTAAAAAATTGAACCTACTATTAACGCAGTTAACTATATTTAGATGCATTTGTTTATTTTATTCCTAAAAAAACAAAATATACGATTTTTTTTATTCTCACATTATTTGTACTTCTATTAAGAAATTGAATTTTAAATATATATAAAAAAAAAACAAAAATCAACATAAATCATTTATTTAGCACTAAATCAAATAACACAGGGTTCCCAGAACCTATATCATATTATAACATAAAATATAAAACAAATATCACATTCAACACAAATTTGTTTATTAAATAAAACCAAAAATCCTCCACCACAATGCAACAACACTAAAATCCTTTGAAAAATTCAAATGAAAAAATCTTCATTATATATATTATACTCTTAGAAAGAAAGTGACATCACTCAAGAATATGTGTTTAATGGGAAATAGAAATAGGTTCCTTATCGACATTTTTTTTAAGTGAGTTCACTTTTTTGAGTCTGATGTATACTTATGCTAAACATACTTTATTCATATCTAATTATTTTTTGTGTTTACTTCTATCTACTCTACAACGTCTACACGTGAACGTGTATAATGTTTATATGTATAATATATTCGAAACAGTGCATGTCTACAAAAGTAAAAAAATACATAAATGCTTAAGTAAATTTTGTGTTGGTTCTAAATATTACTAATTTGCTACATACAAATACAATTATGAATTAATAAAAACATATCTATTTTTCTTAATAAAGTGGCTAGGATGGATGGAGGCTTAACACTAGGTTTTCCGTCTACATTTCTCTATACGATTAAATTTAATCAGCTTCACGCTGTGCCCCGCATATAGCAGGGTAGGCAGTGGGAACCTAGTGTTAACACACTGCGTTCCCTTCACTTTCCGCAGAGTTCTGGAGGCATTGCGTGTTGAGTGGCGGAACTCAACGCCGCGCTTTGCCTCGACACCAGAGCAAAGAAATGAAAATTTAAATGTAAATAAATATTTCATTTCCTCGAGTGGGTATCGAACCCACAACCAGTCGATTTCAGTTACACTTTGTGCCCCTGCGCCGCGACCGGCCTCTATACGATTAAAAATTAAATTAGCTTCACGCTGTATCTCGCACACAGCAGGGTAGGCAGAGGGAACCTAGCTAGTGTTAAGACACTCTGTTCTCCACTTTCTGCCGAGTTCTGGAGGCATTGCGTGTTGAGTGGCAGAACTCAACGCCGCGCTTAACCTCGACACCAGAGCGAAGAAATGGAAATATAAATTTAAGTAAATATTTCATCTCTTCGAGTGGGGATCGAACCCACAACCAGTCGGTTTTGCAGTCACACCTCTATACGATAATCAGAATAATTGATATATTGTTACTGTTACATAATGATTACAAATAAAATGTTTATTTTCTTTCTTATGCATACACCAAGGTAGGCAAATTTTGGGAACCTAGTGTTAAGGTACTCATTTCTCCACTGAAATGCTTATTAAAATTAACAGTTATTATTTAAAAACTAAATTAACACTCAATATATAGACACATATATTTTTAAATTACAAACAAAAAGAGACATGGAAGCAATTAAGTACAAAACGATAAAATGCCTCTTAAATGTATTTTTACGTATTAGCAGTAGATAAATTAACAAAAGTTATTATTTTTAAGATTACTTTATGTTTTTTTTTTATTATTAAAATATCTAATTTGTGTTTTAACTTTATTATAGCAACACTAATGCAATTGACATTTTTTTCTAATAAGGTTGTTCCTCTATCGTGCTGCTATTACTATTTGCTAAGCTACATTTTTTGTTGTAGTATAAAAAAATATTTTAATCAATTATAATAATATCTTAGAATTGATTTGTTTTAATTAGTTAAATAAAAACAAATCAATTCTAAGATAAGATAACGATCATTTAATTGGACAGATATATCTATTATATATTTTATATTTATTATACATTAAATCCTCTAGCATTGTTCACAGTTATAATTGTATGTCATATTTAAAAAAAAGGTTTTTTGAAAGCGATAAAAGCTATTTATACCTAAACCTAAACATTTAGTCACGTTGTGTTTTACAGATAAAAATAGTGCACACAGATAGTGTCTCAGGGAGAGTTACTCCTTATATATATATATATATATNTATATATATATATATATAAACATATATAAAGTCTTTAAAACTGGTGTCATGGTCATTTCTTCAATTAAATGTTAATAAGTTATTATTTATTAATTAAAACAATATTTTGTTTTAAATAAAATAAAATAAATAAATCAGCTTCACGCTGTATCCCGCACACAGCAGGTTAGGCAGAGGGAACCTAGTGTTAAGACACTCCAGATTCGGCAGAAAGTGGGGAACTTTCTGCCGAATCTGGAGGCATTGCGTGATGAGTGGCAGAACTCTACGCCGCGCTTATCCTCGACACCAGAGCGAAGAAATGGAAATATAAATTTAAGTAAATATTTCATCTCCTCGAGTGGGGATCGAACCCACAGTCGGTTTTACAGTCACACCTCGTGCCGCTGCGCCACGACTGGTCTCAATTTTGTTTCAATATGTGAAAATTTTAATTCAAAACTTAAAAAAAAAACCTTACATTATTATGTTTCAATTGTACGTAGTCGCATTAATTATATAATATTATAATATTTTAGTTATGTCACATTTAAGAATAACAAATTTTAGTAAGACGAAGAATTTTTGTATAGATTTCTTTAGTGTGGTAGAATTTTTTGAAGCTTCTCGCTGTATCCCGCATATAGCAGAGAGTAGGTGAAGTACCCGTTGTTTGTATTACAAGGATTCAAAAATTTTGTAAATACATGAAAGCTGTTAAGGCCAGTCGTGGCGCAGTGGCCACCAAAATTCTGCGAATAGTGGGGAACGGAAGCGTCGTAATGTGTTTTAACACGTGGTTCCCAGGTTCCCAGATACAGCGTGGAGCTAAAAAAAAATAATTAAGGTTCTATATAAACGTCAATTTTGTAACTAACACGATAAATTTGATTTATTTTTAATAATATTTGCCCTCTATTTGGCACTTGTATTGTGAAAATATATGCCTAAAGCATAGAAGCTATATTAAAAAATAACTGTACTAGTCTATGAAAGAATGTTTCTTAAAATTATTTACTAAGGAGATTTTCACGAGAAAAAAGGGTATTATATATAATATATTCATATAAATAGTTAAAATAGTCAGTTTTGTACTGAGAGTCATTGAAACAAAAATAAATTAATTATCCGCAAAAAACATATATTTTTTAAATATAAATTTATACTTTTCTATATTTTTCTCGCATATTAAGTTTCATAGGAAAAGTTATTATTATTATATACTTAATGTAGTGAAATAACAATTTTGATATAACTTAAAGCAATATTTAGGTCTTATAAAGTATATAGATAGTTCTATTGTGCTCTACGCATTTTATTTGACAATTGTTTCCAAGTCCAAGTTAAATATTGCCATATTTTAAGAAATATTAGGATTTTTTTTATTATTGTAACTTTTAACTCCCTACAATCATTAATAACTTTTAAATTATCAAAATTAATCACAAATTAATATAATCTTTACTACAATTTCCTAAGCATCATCTTTTTTTTGTACGTCAAATAGTTTTTTACATGTCTTTTCAATAAACTAGTCAATATCTAAATTCTTGAAGGCCTTCTCCATAGCTTTCTCCCTTTTCTTGTCAGGTAACGCATTAATTCTTTGTTCCTCCTCAGCTTTGAAGTAGGGCTCCAGAGATTTTAGTGTATGCATACATTTTTTGTGTAAAGTTTGAGTATCGGGGAGTGTACCGCCATAGTTTGGCGGTAAAGCGCATCGTGGTACGATTGTTTCGTAAAATTTCTCCAAATCCTCATTTTTGTGGTGGAATTTTATCTGTAATAAAAAAAATCATTATTTCTTATGATATCTTGGAGCAGTGGTAGTAAGTTCAATACATTTAGTAAATGGAAAAGTAATGATTATACGTTTTCTAATTAAGTATTATTCTTTCCTAAGTGTGGATTATCACTTTAAAACTGTAACTGTGTTGAGGCCAGTCGTGGCGTAGCGGCACACAGTGTGACTGTAAAACCGACTGGTTGTGGGTTCGATCCCCATCCGAGGAGATGAAATATTTACTTAAATTTATATTTCCATTTCTTCGCTCTGGTGTCGAGGCAAAGCGCGGCGTTGAGTTCTGCCACTCAACACTCCAAAGCAATGCCTCCAAAATTCGGCAGGAAGTGGGGAACGGAGTATCGTACACTAGGTACCCTCTGCCTACCCTGCTGCGTGCGGGATACAGCGTGAAGCTGATAAAAAAAATACTTTTCGACCTAGCTTTGCATCGACGCGNGGGGGGGGGGGGGGGGGGGGGGTAGTAGGGACAAGTTGTCTGTGCCCATCCGAAAACGGCGTTGGAAATTAAAAAAAAAAACTACCCAATCATATTAATTCAAAACTAAAGTTCAGGCCCCACTCCCCTCTAAACTCCCCTCTTTAAATACGCCCATGTTTGTAGGTTCTATTATTATTTAATTCAGATAATATACAATAACAAAATAGCAACTATGTAATTATAAATCAAATGGCCCCAATAAAAAAGGTCGCGAGCTCTTTATCGTCTAACTTTGTTACGTTTTGCAGGTCAAAGCGGGTTAAGTGAATCGGTCGATCTGACTTTTAATTGAAAATTATTATTAAATGCGAAATTGACATTTATATAAATATAAGGATTTATATAAAATGATTAAATGAAAGATTTAGGTTTATTATGTGATTAGGTTTATTACATAATTAAGCGCTAAAGAACGCTTGGAGCCTAAACTCTTACTAAAAACCTCTGAGGAGTTCTAATATTGGTACTGGCTCCAGATCGTTGACCTTGACACCATAATGGTGTATTGTCAACTAAGCTACATATAACTAAATTTAACCTATAACAATTAAAACAGCATGAAAAGCTTATTTATTTATTTATGCAATTCACAAATCAAAAACAAAAAACTTTCCAATAACAATAAAAAAAGCTCTTTTTTTATAATTTTCAATTCCCATTTATAAACACACCATATAAGGCATCTTATTAAAACCAAGGAAATCTACTCAAAAATATGCAATCTTTTATCCAAGTAAAATTTACCATGTCAAAAAACTTTTTGTCCATAAATGGTCTGATGAGCATCAGCAACTTGTCCAAAATGGGCTCGGTGTTGAAAACGTGGATGGCCCTCATCCGCACCGGCATCGCCTCTTGAACGTATTGGAAGAATTTACGCAAGGATCTGGAATTTATATAAGAAATATAATGTTATAAATAATGTATAATGTAATTTTATATGTGGTTAGAAAATTAAAAAAAATGGCGCTATCCAACATCTACAATAAACAAATGAAAATAAATGTAATAACTTTCAAATTCTGTCTAGAATTAATAATATGTAACTACATAGACATTCTATATAAAGTAAAAAAATATATATTTAAAATAAAAAGACAGCATATAGTGACCAGCAAATTATAACTTAATATTTACATAAATTAAACAATTTTTTTAATATAAGAACCAGGCAGAATAATTTGATATCCTAATATTAGAAAAAAAAAACACTTTAAAATGGCATCATTAACAATATAAATAAACTAAATAAGTCATAAGATTTTCAACTAGGAAATATATAAAAATACATATTATTAAGTGTAAATTATAATATATCTAAAACATTCAATAAAAAAATCACGACCTAGACATTTTAAATAATGCAAAAAAAAAGAAATGTCAATTAAACAAGGAAAAACATGATGATATTTTATATATATTATCTACAATCTAAACATTAATTATAGATAACTGTCAATGTCATATAAGATGTATTAATATGTATAATAATCAAAAGCTATTTAAAAAAATAAAAATTCAATTTAGCCAACAAAAACAAAATAGACAAACGAAATTTAATCTAATAAAACTTCAAAGAAGTTTAACAAGATGAAAAAATATTAAATTATATTTTGATATAAAAGACTGAAGTTTAATAATAAAATATTTTATATTTTTTACATTAACCACTAGTGCTATACTCGCAACCTTGCCTCCGTGGACTACAGACCTTAAAAGCTATATTTATTTCGCTATTATCTAACTAAAAAAGACAAATATTTGAATGAGGCTATCGTGAATTAGCGACCACAAGGATGCGACTGTAAGCGCGACGATTATGGCTTCGTTTCCCATTCGGATAAATGAAATATTTAATGTAACGACGGTAACGAGGTATGTCGCGGCGTTGAGTTCCGCCACTCAACACGCAATGCCTCAAGAATTCACCAGAAAGTGGAGAACGGCAGTATCTTAATGGAGAACGGAGTGTCTTAACATTAGGTTCTATCAACAATATGCGTGATATAATGTGTACGATACAATTGTAACATTTATCCCTTAATAAATGCATACAAATAAATCCAGTCAGGTTTTGTCGAAAATCCAAGCAGTTTATCATTAATATTTGTTAGCCTCACGCTGTACCCCGTATATAGCACGATATGAATTAAAAATTAAATCAGCTTCACGCTGTATCCCGCATACAGCAGGGTAGGCAGGGGGAACTTAGTGTTAAGACAATCCGTTCCCCACTTTCTGCCGAATTCTGGAGGCATTGCGTGTTGAGTGGCAGAATTCAACGCCGCGCTTAACCTCGACACCAGAGCGAAGAAATGGAAATATAAATTTAAGTAAATATTTCATCTCCTCGAGTGGGGATCGAACCCACAACCAGTCNAACGCGGCGCGGCGAAGAAATGAAAATATAAATGTAAATAAATATTTTATCTCCTCCAGTGGGGATCGCTGTCTCTTATACACATCGAAAAATGGCTTGATTCCTGGATTGCCTCGAAAGATGAGTCGTTTTTCCGACGGGGGATTCAATTGCTACCAGAGAGATGGGAGAAAGTGGTCGCTAATGATGGACAATACTTTGAGTAATGTCATTGTAAGCATTATATTTTAAATTAATTAAAAAAAAAACAGCGAACTTATTCAAGGTCCTAATATATAAAAGATTAAGTTTTTTCATAATAGGTATTTTACTTAGTACATACTTGGGTAGGTTAATGCATATTAATGAAACAACAAAAAATATATCTTCATCTTGACAACAAAAAAATATCATAACAATATATTCTCTTTGTATTTTTTTGTCTCAAGTCTTAATTAAACATTTTTTTTTGGATTTTTCTTCGCGCTGTTTCCCGCTTATAGCGGGATAGGCAGAGGGAACCTTGTGTTAAGACATGCCTTTCTCCATTTTCCGCCGAATTTTTCGAGGCACTCCGTGTTGATTGGCAGAACTCAATGCCGTCCTTTGCCTCGACACCAGAGCGAATAAATGATAATATTAATAAATAATAATTAGTTCCCTCGAGCGGGAATCGAACCCATCATGTCCTACACAGGGGCATAAGCTTGTGATTGTGTCTCCGCGCCACGACAGCCTTCAATTATTTGAAAATATAAATAAAGTGAAAAAAAACGATCTACTGCTGACATTTAATATATTGATACCTATATAAAAAATATATTTCTACAGTACAGCAGGTAAAAAACATGCAAAATAAATATCAGGCCAGCTATGTATAGTAGCTTTGTAAACATATTGAAATTCTTTATAAATTTTTAACAAAAAGTCTAAAGCCCGGCTTCTACTTCGAAAGAGAAATGACCGGGTAATACTCGGGTGAAACGGACTCCTCTTATTTATACTTGGTTTACTTTGCACCAACAGAGTTTTGAAATCAAATCAGCTTCCCAGTCTCCTCTGCCTAGTGTTAAGACTCTCCGTTTCCCACTTTCCGCCGAATTCTGGAGGCATTGCGGGTTGAGTGGCGGAACTCTACGGCACGCTTTGCCTCGACACCAGAGCGAAAAAATGAAAATAAGAAGAGTTTTGTATTTTGTAATTACTTAGCTCCTATCTATAGAAATGAGCGAGGGGGTCTCAACTCTCTCCACTCGCGCGGTTCTCTCTGCCCGACTGTTTATTGGTGGAATTACAAGTATACAGTTTACTCTTACGAGTTCAACGTAGTCCTTAATGGGCCCGCTTCGTTCGCGGTGGAAACCAGGCAAGTTTCAATGGGTAAACTTAAATGACTATGAGTTTTTAGTTTTATAATTTGTCTAGTATATAACAGGTATATAGAGCGATCCTAGCGTTAAGACACTGTGTACTCCATTTTATTCTCATTTTTTAGGATACTAGGTGAAACGGGACTCTATTATTAAGACTCCGTTGTTGATTCTGTCTGTTCGTCTGTCACCAGGGTGTATTTCATGGGCTATGAGAGGTTTTTTTGTAACCTCAAAATAGATGTAAAAAGTTCAAATCTGGAATATTTTTTAATTTTTATATGGAATTTCAATATCTTTATTAATTAAACTTAGTGATGAAAAATATATTAAAACATCGCAATATTTTATATACAGTATTTATGTGACTAATGCGTTTTGCTAGTTCTTTACCTTTGTCTGTCCTTTTGGAAGCTGAGGACACCATTTCAAATATTAATACAGTATGTTAGCATCTACCTAACAATGGTATGTATAATAGAAATAATATAAAAAAAATATTTAGAAAACCTATAAAAAATTGGACGTAGCGGGTTCGAATTTTTCTTTCCTAAGTGTGGATTAACACTTTATAAATGTTTAAAAAATAAAAAAAAATTAATGATTATAAATGCCTCTCCACGATATATATCAATATATATCTACTGAACCAATTTTGATGAAATTTATACTGTTCTTGACTGCACTATACAAGCGATACTTATCACACATGCTTGGAACCCTAAATAGAGAATCGCATACATCAGGCCAAACTGATAGCGTCCTTCTCTGGAGACCGACTCCTTTTCTGGAGACTAACATTCAAAATTCTAAACCATCAATCGAAAAACAAATATGAACAAAAATGTTAATGAGATCTCTATTGGATTTTATTTTTTTTACAAATTATACTTTTTTATTTCCCTTCCATAATTGTTTCAAGTTTTTATACGTTGAACATTTGAACAATAGACATTTGTTGTTTATTTATTGTTGTATAGAAGTACTCACTCAGGTTCCCTGATAGTTTCCAGTTCAGTTTGTAATATTATTATTTGGATTTTAAATTTTACTTAAATCTTTAAACGACAAATTAAAAAGTAAATACGAATTTTTTTTTTTCATATACTTACGACAAACTGACGCGGGTGAGATGTCCCAATTTGACGCCCTGCATATCGAATAGGAATATGTGACCGGGCTGGGGGCCGCGTTTGCTCAGGCAGGCGTCTGAAATACAATATAATATTTATTAAAATTAAAAACTTAGCTCCGTTAATTTATAAACCGCTCTCAAATCTGAGATCGATCTTGAGATGTATTTTCATTCATATACATATATATGTGCAATTTATTAGTGTCGAAACTTACTGTCCAAGTTTCCTATTGTGTCTCTTACTAAAAATGTGCCATACATGATTTACTGACTGTAAAAATGACTGTTTGTGTTCGGTTCCCATTGGTAGGAACGAATTATCTTCCAGCTCTGGTAACAAGATAAGATGCGGGCGTTGAGTTCTATCACCCATGTCTGAAACTTGCCAACATTTCGCCAAGTTTTCGAGACATTGCATGTTGAGTGGTGGAACTCAATTAAATTATTCAATTAAATTATTATCCAGAGTGGGAATCGAAACTTAAACCGTCGTGTTTTCAGTCAGATGCTGTGCCGCTGCGCCACGATGGCCTCGTGTGGCTCGAACCCCATCTTATGATTTTAAAGTACAAGTGGAAACGAAGTAACATATTCCGCAAAATAGAAATGACAAAACATATCTCACACATAAACCTATCTATTTATAAGATAGATTGCAAAAAAATATAAATTTTGAGTCCACTAAAGTCATCACGTTTTCAAGCAACGAACATTCGAAATTCTTATACGGTGTTTTAACATTTAAACATATTATATATATTTTTTTTCCAACGTAAAAAAAATCCGCTACTTATTACTTAATAATTATTCTTAGACGGTGATTACAAAATCTCGAAAGCAAAACAACGTCCACAAAAAATATTTAAATTTAATTTTTTTATGAACATCAAAAACAACATAGTTAATATAATAGAGTTATATTTTTATATATAATATATAATAACACATTTATGTCAAAAAAAACACCAGCTTCACGCTGTATCCCGCACACAGCACGGTAGGCATAGGGAACCTAGTGTTAAGACACGCCGTTCTTCACTTTCCGCTGAATTCTGGAGGCCGCGCTTTGCCTCGAGACCAGAGCGAAGAAATGAAAATATAAATTTTAATAAATATTTAATTACGTCAAGCGGGAATCAAACTCACAACCGGTTGCTTTTACAGTCACATCTTGTGCCCCTGCGCCACGACTGGCCATATTTATGTTGATTATCTTGATGCGCGTTTTAATTGTTGAAAAAATAAATGCATAAAAAAAATTACATGTTTTACAATATAAGTACTTTTAGCAATTAAAATTTAAATATGAAATAAAAATTAAATATGAAGAAATAAAAATTTGTGCTCGCCCACATGTCGCACTGGCGGCGTACTATTGTAGCGCGACGGTTATGGGTTCGATTTCTACTCAGTGTCATGAATTATTGAGTTATTATTGGGGTACTAGGTTCCTCTTTATGCCCAACTTTCAAGATGCGGCAGCTAAAAGTACACAGAAATATCAAAGACGTAGGTACTCAATGTAAATGTAATCATCCAATATTATTTATTTCCGCTTTTCGCTGTAACCCACACAGAGCAAAGTCAGTAGACGGAACCTAATGGTAAGACACTCCGTTGCCCACTTTCCGCCGAATTTTGGAAGCTTCGCGTGTAGTGAAAAAACTCAACACCGTAGTTAAACTCATTAAAAAAAAATCAGCTTCACGCTATATCCCGCACACGGCAGGGTAGGCAGAGGGACCTAGTGGGACCTAGTGTTAAGACACTCCATTCCCCACTTTCTGCCGGATTCTAGAGGCATTGCGTGTTGAGTGGCAGAGCTCAACGCCGCGCTTAAACTCATTACCAGAGCGATCAAATGCAAATATTAAATATTTCAATTCGTCGAATGGAAATCGAACTCACAACCTGTCGCGTCTACACCTCACTCTTTACATAATTATATAAATATCCAAAATATAGAGGCCGATCGTGGCGCAGTGGCATAAAGTGTGACTGTAAACGCGACTGGTTGTAGGTTCGATTCGCACTCGAGGAAATGAAATATAATAAATTTATATTTACATTTCTTCGCTCTTGTGTCAAGGCCATCCCACTCCACACCGAATACCTCGAAAATTCGGCGGAAAATGGAAGTGCCTTAACACTAGGTTTCCTCTGCCTATCCTGCTGTGTGCAGGATTCAGCGTGAACTTGATTTAATTTAATTTTTAAATCCAAAATATAGTAGGTAGGAATGGAAGTTCCAAAATTAAAAGACCACCTATAACAATCGAGTCATTTTGCGTCACGGCGGCAATTAACGCCGCCTTTTGTTTCGAAATTCAATGTACAGGAAGCGATTTCACGATATTTGTATTGTCACTGTTTACATTGATTAGTCATGTTCACCGTCTAAATTAAGAGGCCGTCGAGGCGCAGGGGCACAAATGTGCGACTGTAAGCGCGATGGCGGGTGGGTTCGATTTCCAATAAAATATTTTACATTTTCAATTTCTCGCTCTAGTAAAGAGACAAAACGTGGCGTTGAGTTTAGCCATTAAACATACAATGCCTCGAGAATTCACTGGCAAGTGGGCAACGGAAGTGTCTTAATGGGGACGGAGTGTTCTATCACTTCAGGAGAGTTCAGTACAGGCAGTACAGGCAGAGGAAGCTTAGTGTCAATAAACTCCTACGAATTCTGGAGGCATTGCGTGTTGAATAGCAGAAGTCGACATTCACACGAAAATTTAATTATTTGATTCCTTCGAGTGGGTATCGAACCTACTACGACCTCGGTTTCTGCCTTACGTTTTTCACAGAATTTTCTCCGTCACTTAAGAACCAATCAAATTGAAAAAAAAAATCTATTGACGTAGTTTACGAAATCCGTACGTATTTTTATTTATTTTCGTTTCGCCCCAAGCTCGTTAAATATTTTAAAGAACCTACACAAAAACTATATTCATATTTATATAAGCAGAAATTCACTTTTTTTAAGTCGTGTTTTTTTTTATTTTGTGCATTCGTGTTTTTTTCCTTTCGAACAGTAAACGCGACAGGTTGTGAGTTCGATTTCCACTCGAGGAAATATTTAATAGATACTTATCATTTAACATTTTCTCGCTCTGGCAAAAAGGCAAAGCCTAACGTTGAGTTCCGTCAATCAGTTCCGTCCTTCACTTCGTCCCCAGAATTCGGCGGAACGTGAGGAACGGATCGGAGTGTCCTAACACTAGGTTTCCCAGGTTTCCTCTGTCTACTAAGTAATCACCTATGTTTTTCCTTAAATAATATCTGAATACAAAGCAAATAAACGTCAGATAATAAGAGATGCAAGTTACAGCCCCATTGGGACCTAACGTGCCCTGAATTCAAACTACGTTGAATGCGACACAATGCAGTGCCAATAATTTACAGTACAGTACCTACATGTATTAGGACCTACTGAATAAGTTCTCGTTTTCTGTTTTTTGAAAGATGGCGTTGCGGCACTCTGTGCATGGAATTTCGTACGGTAACGAATCACCAAAGTAGTACTATATGTAACCTCAAATTATAGTAGAATAGTGTTTACTACAGTGTCAACTACATATTTATTTTCCCTTTGTGAAAATGTGTACTTTTGTGCCAAATAAAGTGTTTTTGCGGGGAATTTTATTGCACTGCTTTATTCAGAAAAAATCTGCAGCAGAAGCACACAGAATTCTCGTTGAGACAATGCTTTGTCGAATACAACGTGCAGAGACTGGTTTAGGCGCTTCAAAAGTAATGATTTTGACCTTGAAGACAAAGAGCGTTCTGGAGCACCGACAAAATTTGAAGACAGAATTGGAGGCATTGCTTGAAGAAGATCCATGTCAGACGTTAGTAGAGCTCGGGAAAACGTTACAAGTAGATGCGTCAACAGTTTCAAAACGTTTAAAAGCGTTAGGAATGATCCAAAAGCAAGGGCATTGGGTGCCGTATGAGTTGAAGCCGAGAGACGTAGAACGACGTTTTCTCATGTGTGAATTGTTGCTTCAACGGCAAAAGAGAAAAGGTTTTCTGCACCGTATCGTCACTGGGGATGAAAAGTGGATTCACTACGACAATCCAAAGCGAAAAAAATCGTGGGGCATGCCGGGTCACGCATCAACATCGTCGCCAAAACCAAATATCCATGGTTCTAAGCTTCTTCTCTGCATTTGGTGGGATCAGCAGGGCGTAATTTATTATGAGCTGCTTAAACCTAATGAAACTATCACGGGAGCTCGCTATCGACTTCAGTTGATGCGTTTGAGTCGCGCTCTGAAAGAAAAGCGGCCACTATACGAGCAGAGACACGACAAAGTGATTTTATTACATGATAATGCTCGGCCACATGTGGCAAAACCAGTCAAAACTTACCTGGAAACACTTCAATGGGAAGTTCTACCCCACCCGCCGTATTCACCGGACATAGCCCCCTCCGATTACCACTTGTTTCGGTCGATGGCGCACGGTTTAAGCGAGCAGCGCTTCCATTCTTTTGAAGAAGCCGAAAAATGGCTTGATTCCTGGATTGCCTCGAAAGATGAGTCGTTTTTCCGACGGGGGATTCAATTGCTACCAGAGAGATGGGAGAAAGTGGTCTCTAATGATGGACAATACTTTGAGTAATGTCATTGTAAGCATTATATTTTAAATTATTTTTTTTAAACAAAAATAACAGCGAGAACTTATTCATATAGGTCCTAATATGTAAAAATAATAAATCACATACATGTATGTAATATGTAAATACATATAATATATAGTATAAAAGACATAATATTTTTATTTTTTTCTTATTTTAGCTTCACGCTTTATCTTTAGAGCCTAGCCTAGCCAGAATCAGCTTCACGCTGTATTCCGCACACAGCAGGGTAGGCAGAGGGAACCTAGTGTTAAGACACTCTATTCCCTGCTTTCTGCCGAATTCTGGAGGCATTGCGTGTTGGGTGGCAGAACTCAACACCGAGTGGGGATCGATCCCACAACCAGTCGGTTTTACAGTCACACTTTGTGCCGCTGCGCCACGACTGGCCTCAACCTAGCCAGAGTTGTATTCAAATAAAATAATTGGCTGGTTAGTTCCTCCAGGGGCGGGTCCAACCCTGGAGAAAGGTCGTGGTAGCAACAGTTGGCCGAAACTTGACTAAGTGCTGCTCACTCATGACCTCCTCGATACCTAAAAAACAATGAAATATGAAACAATTGTTATTTCATTCCCTTATCTTAATATAATATCGTCAGCTTATCCAGCTCAAAATCCTGAAGGTAAGTCGTAAATTTTGGTGGTTTCGTAGTGGAATTTCAAACAACCATGGAGACTAAGTTGGGATTTCGAAAAGCTTTTTCGATTTTTCGACAGAAAACATTTTCGATTTTTTTCTTCGAACCCAATAACGTATGAAATGAA
Organism: Heliconius hermathena; assembly: GCA_013403705.1. Lineage (NCBI taxonomy): Eukaryota > Metazoa > Arthropoda > Insecta > Lepidoptera > Nymphalidae > Heliconius > Heliconius hermathena. The sequence continues at coordinate 494,853 of JAAIXJ010001888.1, read as the reverse complement.
AGATTTTTTTTATGGAAGATACCGGCAACTTAATGATAAGCCAATCCTAGCTCCACTTTCCGCGCAATTTCGTAAAGTGTTAAGACACTCCTTTTCCCATTTTTTCACCTTTCCCTCGATACCAAAACCAAAAAGTGAAAATATTAAATATTTTATTTCCTTGACTGGTGATCGAACCCACAACCTTTGGCGTTAAAAGTCGCACGCTTACGCCCTATCACTACAACAGGCCTAAACTGCAATAAAGGATTTTTTAAGGGAAAGTACAGAAAACCTAATAACAAGCCACTCCTAGCTCCACTTGCCGCTTTCAGCAATTTCTAAAAAAATCTATATTTTACACAATTCTAGTAAAGTACCATTTGAATAATAGTTAATTAATTTAAAAACAAACACTTCTTGTGCGGTCAAATGATATGAAAAGTTATTTAAATTCGCGCGTCACTGCCATTGTCTTTTATGGCTCTGGATGTACCTATAGTTGTTTAAGGGAAACAAAAACTCGATAACGAACGGTCACGTGAAGCAAATTATATTGTATCCAATATAATTAGACAAACATTTAAATTCAAGTCTTTTATTCTAAATTAATAACATTTATCATTTATTATAAGGATATCGACGCCAGAGGTTCTCTACCCATAGACAAACGTAGATCGGTCGATTGCATTACACTCTGTATATGTTAAGATACTCCGCTTCCCACGGACCGTGACTTTAACCGTTTATTGCCAGAACTCAAAGCGGCCTTTTGTTACTAGATTCCAGAGCGAGAAAATAAAGATATGACGTTCCTCGAGTAGTAATCGAACACACAACCGTCGCGCTTTCAATCAGATAGTGTCGCTGCCCTATGATAAGTATTACACAGTCATAAATATATCTATAATAATAGCATGAAGCGACAGATTCTGTTTGTTTGTCTTTTTGTTTAAACGCCACGACCTCTGGATCTACTGTTCCGATTTACTTTTTTTGTTTTGTATGAAAGATATAGGCTATATAACGTTACGGTGTGAGTCTTGATTAACCAAATTAAAAGAAATCAACGCTTTGTTTACAGCCGCAACCCCTACGCTCGAGTCCCACGGGGACGCCCTTACCGCCGATGACATCTTCTCAAGGAGCCACGTAGCGCTTGCACTTTCTAAGAATTATGAAAAAAAGTTGTTCAAGATTGAATACATCAATCTGTTGGCAAATGCAGCATAACAAAAGTATTATAGGCGGTATGCGGGCGAAGCCACGAGTGGGCCGCTAGTAATCAATTTTTTTAATGATACATAAAAAAATCCCATCTAAGCGATTCATGAAAAAATCTTATATTCAAGTATATACATATTAACATATTAGTGTTAATAGTTGGCCTCGACATCGTCTGATAATTTCCTGTTAAATTACCAAACAGATAAATGTACGTCAAATAATCTATCCTATATTCGAAAAGGAGACACTATACACTATATTTTTTATCTTCGTGTTTTATCGTTAGAGGAGTAGCTTTTTGTTGTCGCTACAACAGAGCTGCAAACTCTCATCAGCTGTCATCAGCCTCTTCATAGAAGCTCTCTGGAGGATTCTCGTGATTCTGCTTCTTGTCGTTATGCGACCTTCCTCCAGTATCATCGATACAGTGTTCTCGAAAGTCAACCGAGGTCTCCCTTTGCCCCACTTACAATATATGTAAATAGAAATATTTAATATTTTTTTTATCATTGACGTTTAAGGTCACAGGTTCAATAAAGATAATGTCAATATTAGATATTTCAATAAGACATATAACTTGTAATATTCTTGTATATCACGACCACTGATTGCAACTGCGATGGTTGTGGGTTCTACTTCTAACCCTACTCTCTCAACGCGCAATGTCTCGAATACGGAAGGGGCAAGTGTAGAACGAAGAGTTTATATATAATACTAGTGCCCGTATTTATAGTTCGCTCTCAATTGTAAGATCGATCTAGAGATGCCGTTTTAATAAAATCTACTAATTAAAACGCCATCTCAAGATGAATCTCAGAGTTAAGAGGTTCTAGTTTTTGATGCCTACCATGCTACGTCATACGTGGGACAAATTTGGAGAAAAGGCGAAAAATAAAAGTTTCATACTACACAAAAATTTCATATTTGTTTTTGACATAAAAGGGAACGGTGGACGTCTCTATAATAGCTTTCTAAATATGTCCTATAATCCACATCCACATCTTTTGACAGGTTGCCAAGTATATCACGAAAAGATTTTAGCTGGTGGTGGTAAAGGTTATTTACAAAAATGATTTCAATTATCTATCAATTACCTAAATAAGAAGTTAAATATTGCATATCCATATATAGAAATGCGTCGATACTCTAATCTCAAAAATAACTGACCTGATTTTAATAAAAGTTAGATTTTTTTTCAAAAAAATTATAGCAAAAAAAAAATTAAAAGAACATGCTAATATAAGTTTTAGTTTCCGAGCAATTTGTGGACAAACACACAAATACACAACTGCATTTCACTTACGAAAATTAGTAATATTTTATGTTATAATATGTCCGTCTGTTGTAAACAAAATGCTGGCAAATATAGAAATGGGGTGAACGGCGCAGGTGGGAAAGGTATTTCTTATTTTTCCACATTTATAATTCTAGTAGTAAAATAATTAAGTCAGTGATACGATATAATAATTATGTCAACTGACAGACGAATGCCACCTCAGTCTACCCGTGACCACGGACTACTGCAAAGTGTTCGAAACGTCGGGTTTCCAAAAATGTATAAAAATACAAAATATACGCGATTAATCCGGTTAAAATATTTTCATTTAAAATGTGTAATAATCCTGAAAATAAAAGAATTTATTAATTAAGTCATAGGTTAACAGATCGTACTTTCTTAGCTCTCCAACTGCCGCCCTCGTTACTCACGTGCTTGGAAGGAAACACGCTTTCCAACAATATTATATATGTAGGGGAGAGGGGGGTAGCTTAGAACAGAGGCACCTTTGAAAATATGTGTTAACAGAGCTATTTTAAAAAGATATTTTGGAAGATTTTTTTGAGTAGTGGCAGCACTAATCTGCACACGTGTCACTTGTCGCCGCTGATATATGAGAACCAGTTGTTGAGTTACGAGGAGTGTTTGTTTTTGAGTAAAATTTTATGCATTTTTAAATAAACGCGTAGCTTTGAACAAAACAAAGGGGGTAGTTTTGAATATTATTATATGTAAAAAAATAGCGCGAAAGAAAAACAAAACTATACTGAACTTTTCTTCACACGAAACTGATTCAAAAATGCATTTGGAATCAGAAGAGGAAGTGACAATTTACTGTGAACAGAATAAAGATATTGATACCTGTGCGCATGAAGACTACGAAATGGAATTAGACTACAACTTAATAAATATTGGAGACTTCGTTTTAGCGAATATCTCATCATCTGTGAATAGTAAAAAAGTAGCTTGTATATTTTTTTTTTTTCTGAGAAAGAGGACAAGTGCTACGTTAGTTTTTCAAAAGTCTTACGTAGACTAGAATAGAAGCCAGTCGTGGCGCAGCGGCACGAAGTGTGACTGTATAACCGACTGGTTGTGGGTTCGATCCCCACTCGAGGAGATAAAATATTTACTTAAATTTATATTTACATTTCTTCGCTCTGGTGTCGAGGTTCAGCGCGGCGTTGAGTTCTGCCACTCAACACGCAATGCCTCCAGAATTCGGCAGAAAGTGGGGAACGGAGTGTCTTAACACTAGGTTCCCTCTGCCTACCCTGCTGTGTGCGGGATACAGCGTGAAGCTNTAGAATAGAATAGAATAGAATAGAATAGAATAGAATAGAATAGAATAGAATAGAATAGAATAGAATAGAATAGAATAGAATAGAATAGAATAGAATAGAATAGAATAGAATAGAATAGAATAGAATAGAATAGAATAGAATAGAATAGAATAGAATAGAATAGAATAGAATAGAATAGAATAGAATAGAATAGAATAGAATAGAATAGAATAGAATAGAATAGAATAGAATAGAATAGAATAGAATAGAATAGAATAGAATAGAATAGAATAGAATAGAATAGAATAGAATAGAATAGAATAGAATAGAATAGAATAGAATAGAATAGAATAGAATAGAATAGAATAGAATAGAATAGAATAGAATAAACTTTATTGCCCACATAAAACAAATAAGTATATAAAATGAACAACATAAATAAAAAAAACCACGTATGCAAAGGCGGTCTTATTGCTTTAAGCAATCTCTACCAGACAACCTTTGAAACTTTACAGATAAGTTGTAATGAGGAAAAGGGGGACAACGTCTCGGTGCAAATTTTTAATCAAATTAGATATGTATATAATAATATAAATCAATAATATAGAATAAACTTACATAATTTAATTTTTATACTATACACATACATACATACATCAAAAAACAATATATATTTACACATATATACATACATATACATACATACTTAAACGTGTGTAGAAATATATACATAATATTAAATAGATAAGGATAAAATACTATTCTAACTTAAATAGATATTCTTTTAGACGTTTTTTAAAAGTGTAAAGGGATTTGGAATGTCGAACTTCTGTAGGAAGTTCATTCCAAAGAATCGCAGATTTCACAGTGAAAGACTTGGAATAAAAAAGCGTATGGGAAGTTGGTAATTTAAGGAGATTATCACAACGGGATCTAAGCCGGAGGCGAAGAAGTGAATCGGAACCTAGGTAACAGAATCGATCTTTTAAAGGTAGGTATATAATTTTTTTAAGTTAACATGGTACTGATATTTGATCTCCATCGTTTCCAATGTTAAGTTTATTAATAAAGTTACTTAAAAGTTTGATAAGCCTTTTAATTTCATTGAATTCGATGATAGTTCAAAACTGCCCCATATATGTTCAAAGCTACCCCGGAAGGGGGGCAGCTTTGAACATTTGACTACTGCTACTAAAGTTGATATTGCACCTTTAACTTATATATTTTTCTACGATTTGCTTGATTGCTACGATTGTGTGGCACAATAGTTGGACTAAGCATTGTGAAATAGTAAAGAAGTTAAAAACTGTAAAATTTTTACGTAAGTACTGTAAGATATGACACAAAGTTTAAAAATCGTTCGAATGTGCCCCCCTCTCCCCTACATATATATATATATATATATATATATATTTCAAACTAATAACCTCCATTTAGGTATGTGAAGTCGGCTAATAGAACTGCTTTGATCGTCAATGTTTTTGATAAGTCCATATACATATATTTGAAAGGCTGTCGAGTTATATTGAAAATATTTTGGAGGTACATAGCTATTATATAGTACGTAGTAAATATTTTTTTATAATATTTTTTATATATTTTGGAACCTTAATTTATAAATTATATAATTTTCTTCATATTTGCGATACTCTACATGCAGTAGAGTAGCGGGAATCAATAACTTTTTAAATCCCCAGCGGTATCGGGAGCTTATTACCAGAGCAAGAGAATCGAACCCATAACCGCCGCGTTTACAGGCACGCGCTGTGTGAATGTTTTTATGGTTAAATGAATAGGCATTGTAAATATTGTCTTTGTTAGTTAAGTTGTCTGTCTGTCACTGTCATTGTATTGTTCTTTGTTACCTTATAAACTGATAAGTAATCAAGATATGTTCTTACTTAACCTCGTTATTACTTGAAATTACTTTATTATTAAAATAGCAAAAAAAACTTTCCTAACGCTTTTTAGTGCGGGAACCTAATGTTAAAATACGTCTTTGAAACACTGCGTGTTATGTTACGAAACTTAGCGCCGCACTGAAACTACCAGAGTAGGCAAATGTATAATAATTCACTGTCGAATCCTAATCTTTTTTGGTTGCTGTCACTTTCCTACTACTGTACGACACCCTACTACACGTGTCTTTTTAGCTTCACACTGTATCCCGCACATAGCTGGGAAATATAATACTTTATATTGGCAACGGGAACTTGGGAATCTAGTGTTACGACACTCCTTTCCCATTAACACACTTCCGTTGTCCACTTCCCGAATTTTGGAAGCATTGCGTGTTGAGTGGCTGAACTCAACGCCGCGCTTTGCCTTGACACTAGAACGAAGAAATGGAAATATAACTTTAAGTAAATATTTCATCTCCTCGAGTGGGGATCTAACCCACAACTAGTCAGTTTTACAGTCACACTATGTGCCCCTGCGCTACAACTGATTTTTTTTTTATTTTATTAGTATTCATAATGGTAGTTGTTTTTAGTTTGTCTTTTTTTCGTATATTTAGCACGGTGTATAGAGGAAGACTTGCGTTCAGAGTTTCAGACACTTCGTTGTAATTTTCAGCCAAATTATTAAGATATTGCGTGTTGACTTACGGAGATAAACGCCGCGCTTTATCTAACAGATTTGGGAAATGGAAATAATTTAAACATAGTCTTGTCCCCAAGTGGGAATCCCGAATATTGCGAGGCGCCCCACGAATTTTATTTAACTCATATGAATTCCTTAGATTGGCGGTGAAAGCTAAATTGGTTGTGTATTGATATTACCTATAAAGTACCATTTTTTCCTTTTTGACCGCAAAAATATATTTTTTACAATATAAGACCGTTTAAAGGTGTGACTGTAACGTGACGGTTGTGAGTTCGGTCCCCACTCGAGGGAAGAATCATTATTTCTTAATATCTAATTTTTTTCATCACTCCGAAAGTGGGGAACAGAGTGTCTTGACACTAAGTTCCCTCTGCTATACACAGATACAGCGTAAAGCTAATTTAATTGTTTGTAAAGCAACATAACTTATTTTAGATTTCACACACCTACATGGCATGCACACAAACCATTTTTAAAGTGCCTTACGTTGAAAATATTCAAAAATTATATGTAAAATTCTATACAACAATACCTAACTCTGATAAGAATATAACTGATAATATAACGATATAAAACGATCGAACAATGTAAAATGTAAATATTACTTGCAAATCGACCGGTTCGGCCACGTTATAGACCAGGGGTTTCCAATCTTTTCTTGATCAGGGACCACTTTTATAGAATTATTGTAAGCAGGGACCACTTTGTTGATATATAATAATAAAAATAAATTAATAATTAAACAAAAAAATTAATTCCAAAGTCAAAAGTCAATCAAAGTTTAAAAAAAATCTGACATTTTATATGATGGGCTGTGTGAATTTATTTTTAAGTAAATATTTTAAATCTATGAATTTCAAAGTATATTAAATTTAAATGTCAAAATATTTTATGTTTTACTGAGGAAAAAACTTAACTGTAAGTAGACTTTGACCATATTTTAGCTGCTGCGGACCACTACTGGTCCACGGACCACTGGTTGGGAACCAATGTTATAGACACTCGGCGTTTGCGTAATATGTTTTTTAGATTTGTTATTACTTTAGTATACACGTGACCGGTTTGAAGGTGATTTTTTAAAAGTTAAAGCTTATGTAGATAATATTGATATTTTTTTTTATTTCATTTTTTAGGGTTACTTACCTCAAAAGTGAAAAAAATATACCCTTATAGGATCACTTTGTTGTCAGTCTGTCAAGATCGTTTATGTCGATATCGCATGAAGGTATCAAGCTGAAATTAATATAAAAAATTTAAGCCTCTAAGTAAATACAATCAAAAGACAGGAGCGTTTATGTGTCGTTTTTGCTATATTTTGTATGGAAGTCGCCGCGTTATCAAAACTTATAGTGCCGTTCCCCGTAGACCTACAGTAAGAAAAATATAGTAGTGTTTTTTACAGAAAAGACATTAAAAAAAACTTATATTTAGCAAATTTCATAAAAAAAATAGTATATACGCCCTTAAACTTGAGCTCGTTAATTTTTATAAGTAGTTGACCTACAATCTTATAATAAATAAGGAACCCTCGATGGAGTTCAACTTGCTCGTGACCAGTTTCAAATTTGAAAGGCGCTAAACTTCACTATTCTAAACTTAATATCAAAACATTGGGCAGAAAGTGGAGAAAGGAATATCTTAACACTGAAACTCTCTACCTAATCTAAGAGATGCATCAATTAAAATATATCAAATTAGTAGTCACTGACAACGCCCATGAAACTACTGTTAGAAAGTTGAAATTTGACATATACGTCAACGACAGATACGTTAGGTACTTTGAGGAGTGTGGGGGAGTGCTAAAAGAGGATTTCTCAAAATTTTCTTTCGGTAATATGAAAATACAAGCTTGACTAGAAACGTTTATGTTCATACAAACAAGCTGATGTAATTAGATCAAAGTAATATTTCTTCTTTTGACGATCATAAATAAAAAAAATTAACGAACACCAGTTTTTTTAAACGTAAATATGTGAATTTTAAATAAATAATATTATAAAAAAATTTGCTTTCCCTCTCACATCTCTCCTTCTTCTTATATTAATAATCAAGTGATGTAAAATGAAAATAAAAAGTTAGTAACGACATAATAAATGTTGTAGCAATCGTGACCTATGCTTGTGTCTCTTAAATATATATTATATTATATTTGATTTTAATGACGATATTAAATTTAAGATGTTTCAAATACGAGACGAGGTCTCATCCCCGTTGTGGTTCAATAGGACAATGTTTTGCTTCTTTCTATATGGTGATGTTTGTAGGTTCGATCTACGTCTTTTTATAATTTTGTTTTACATCCCTTGTATAGCAGGTTTCGCACTTTCCCACAGTATGGGACAGGGGAAAACAAAAGTATTTTTTATATTTAAATTAACATACTTTATGCGTGAAAATGGAAGTTACCCGCCATTAGTAAAATGGCGACACTATTGGTAACTCGTGAACACCAAATAGAACTGAATGTTAATTATTGATTTATTTTGATAAAAATATATATATATATATATATATATATATTCTTTATTGCACTTAAAAACATATAAGAAACATAAAAATTAAAAGGTTAGTTAGCAAAGGTGGGCTTATTTCTAAAAGAAATCTCTTCCAGCCAACCATTGGAAGTGGATGACTGTCAAACAGCGGGAAGAGAGNATATATATATATATATATATATATTATATTTAAAGAAATAGTTTTTCATTTACACGTAATAAAAAAGCCATAAAAAATATTTATAAGAAACTTAATTAAAGGTTATTATATCTATTAAGCGTTATAAATAGAAAAAAAACTGATACCAACAAGGCGGCAACACGCAATGCTTGAATTGATTATTGGATAGGAAGGTACTTTTCTTAACTACACGCTGTGTCCCAGAAATAGCTGCGTAAGCAAAGGGAACCTGGGAACCAACCGTTTCACATGAAGACACTTCCGTTAAAGTTTGCGTGTTGACTGACGGAACACCGCGTTCTGCCTCGTTACCAGAGAGCCAAAATAAAAATATTAAAATGCAACTGTGTGCGGAAAACAGCGGGAATACGATTTTATTTATTCATTTCCTCGAATCGGAATCGAATTCACAACCTGTTGATTCGAACTCAAATACAGCGTGTACTTGGTCATGGTTTCCACTATACCGCTATACTTTATATATATTTATTTATTATAACTATCAACAAAGTATTTCCATCGTTCGTTAAGTACGCACAAACGCATAAAAATATCTTATTAAGACAAATATGGTGTATTTAAAAAGAAGCAATCACAAACTGTGTGCTACAAACGAGTCGTAATTTCTTATTCTTGTCGGTCTCGGGGGCCAGGGGTGGCGTAGGGGCACAAGCGTATGGCTTTAAACATGACATGTTGTGGGTTCGATTTCCACTCGAGGAAATGAAATATTGACTATTTTCATTTCTTCGCTCTGGTAGTTTCTTCCGAGGCAAAGCGCGGCGTTGAGTTCCGCCACTCGGCACGAAATGCCTCTAAAATTTGACTGGAAGCTCTGCTATATGCATACAGCGTGAAGCTGAAAATTAATATAATTGATGTCATTAGGATCACAGACGATTCCGGATTAAACTCCATTAGAAAAATGCGATTAAAAAAACGATATCGTCTATATTTATTTATTTTTCATAAAAATAATTAAAATGAGACGGTGGTAGCACAAATTAAATATTTATTTGCATTTTCTCGATCAGTTAAAAAGCAAAGCGCGGCGTTGAGTTCCGCCACTCGCCGCTCCTTTGTGTAACATTGTATGACCTTATAATAATTCAAATAATAATAAAAAAATAAGGTTCCGCATTAAAAAGGCGGAAACTGTTAATGGAAAAAAAATCATTTTTTAAAACGGCTTAAGTACCTATACGTAGGTATAGTTTTAATTATAATATAAAAAAATATTTACGAAGTCGTCATGGCGCAGTAAAAGCATTGTGGTAATTGCAATTGTTGTGAGTTTGATTCCCGCTAAGGATTATATTTAATTTATTACATAGTAGCGGCCTGCCCGCGGCTTTGCTCGCTTGAATTCATTTAAGAAATAGAGATATTACAAACAGCCTTAATTAATAATTTATTTATTTGGAAAAGTATTCACTATATTCTTTGTAAAATAACTTATATTAGCTCCTGTACAGTTTTTAAATTAGTCACATATTTTAAGTAAATATATAATTGGTATACAGAATATACATAGAAAGCACGTTNCAAATATTAACTTCTTGAAAACTTAAATACTTATATCTTTTGATAGAGTGAAGCGATTACAATGAAATAAACACTAAAAGCTACTTTGATTTATTTGTAATTTTTATGTATAAAAGTTGCTTAAATTTATTGTGTACTTTTTACGTGATACATGTTCACATAAACAGACAAACAGATAAACAGACAAACAGACAAAAATTCCAAAAATGTTGGAAATGGATTCTGTTAATTATCCTTTAACACCCTGGCAACTTTTTATATTTTCAATGTACAGAAACGACTTTGCTACAGATTTATTATAAGTATATATATATATATATATATATATATATATATATATATATATATATATATATATATATATATATATATATATATATATACATATATATATGGCGGGTTTGCCGGTTCAAATCAGAAATTGGTTATCGTATCCTATGTGGTAACTTGTAGTAAAATATTATTGACAAATATCAAATTTATTAAAAATATTTTAAAAAATCTCAATGCCCTCGTTCATTAACGTTGTAATTTAGCTTTATTAGTTTAATAAAAAATATTTAAAGCATTTTATCATCTTTTTTAAAGTGTTAATCCACACTTAGGAAAGCCGCGTCTCCTGGAAACCGACAGGCGCTCTGACCACTGAAGAATTTGGTAAAAGCACTCCAGTGGTAAAAGCGCCTGTCGGTTTCCAGGAGGCGCGGGTTCGAGTCCCAATTTTTTATACGTATCCTAAATAAGTATTTTAAGAATGTTTAATTTTTTTGTTATATTTTTAATAATTGTAATTATAAGTTTTCGTTTTCACTAGTGTGTGAAGACCTTCGTGGTACAGTGTAGATGGGACGACCGGTTATGAGTTCGATGCTCTGTAGGAGAAATGATGTTTAAAGTATGTATGCCATTTCTCCACTCTTATCATTGAGGATTTCAGACGAAAAGTGAAAAACGGAGTGTGTTGACACAAGGTTCTTGTAGGTATCTATTTACCCAGCAGGGTAGACTACAAGGACCCTGCATAGCAATGCAGGAATAAGTTTGAATATGAAACAAAAGAGGTTAGTTGCGGCCTGCCTGCGACACAAGCGTGCGACTGTAAACGTAACAGGTTGTGGGTTCGATTCCCACGTGAGGAAATAAAATATTTAATATTATCATTTCATCGCTCTGGTGACGGTGGAAAGTGGAGAACGGAAGTGTTTTAATGGGAACGGAGTAGACTTAACATTAGCTTCCCAGGTTCCCTCTGCGTATCCTGCTATATGCGGCATACAGCGTAAAGCAAAAAAAAGTATTTTAATATACTTTTTTTTGCTTTACGCTAAAAATGTTTTCAGAGTTAACCTATCAAAACAAAAAAACACAAAGTCTACGAAACCCTCCGGTCGAAGCCTCGAATAGAACACAAGTTAACTTATAAGTAAAATTAAAACAGATAAAAACATTAAATATAAATATATATGGACAACAACATTTTATTTCATACACTTACCTAAGAATTTAAGATGTTTAATTATTATTTTTTGTTTTAACACCCACTAATTAAGAAATAAACACGTCTTTACTTAGGTACTAATTGGTCTTCAAATTATCTCGTTTAATAAAAAATACAAATATGCATCAGCTTTTAAAAATATTTTTGTAAAATAACAATTTTATTTTACATTTAGGAAATAACCATATTATTTGAGCGAATCCTTTTTTGTCAAAAATCTAATCTTAGGTAAGAAAAAAAGGGGATTTTCCCTCCGTCCCTCATAATTTTTTTATATAATATTATTAGGAAGAAATAGTCCCCAATAGTTACAGTCCACAACCGTTTTTGCGTGGACTTTATGACCATTATCATATTAGGTACTTGTATAAACCATGCAGGATACAGTGTGATGTTAAAAAAACCTACCCGTTGATATTGCAATAGGGAACAAGTAAGCCAAGAGTACCTGTGATACTATCGCGCTAATCTCAGGAACTACCGGCCGATATTTTTTGTATCCAGAAAGGACGTAGCCGATCTTAAATAAATGGATTATGCAATTTTAAATAAACAAATGGACAATGGACTGCCATTTATATATTGAATAGTCTATTTATCGAGGATATCGATACGTTAATCGTCTCGAAGTATCCGACAGTACCTTCAGTCAAAGTTACCTCGGGCATTTAGAATGAGTCCATTGTTATAAACTATTTTTAGTTCTTATTTATTCCACTTGATCACGGGGGCGAAGACGCTGGCAGAACCTAGTTATATTTTTATATAATACTTAACTTACTTTAGATTTATGAAGGAAAAGTGAGCGGTAAGGGAGGTAGGGGAAGATTTTAGTTGACCTTCGAAAACTCAGTATCAAAGATACTGGAGGAAGGTCACGTAAAAACCATGAGGGGGAGGGGGCCATGAGGCTCCAAGGCCATGTATGGAGAGGCTGATGATAGTGACGAGGCGAAAGAGCAAGACCTCCGTTCTCTCTGGCTACCCAGCTAGGGATACAGCGTGAAGCTGATATCTTTATAACTAACGAAATAAAACCCAAAACGTCCATCCATTGTTCAGATTTATACTAGGATCGTTATTTCCAACGGACCGACTGAATTAATCTAAAAGAACCGCAGAAACAACCGATACTGACATTCACAAACCAACCCGCCTTGTGCCTATTACGCTATCTCGTAATTAACCTTGAGATGAGCTTCTAGAATATTAAAATAATTCAATACAAATTATAACCGGATTCGGATTTTATGATTTTAATATTTAATTACATGTTGGTATACAAAATGGTAGTTATTTTTTGTTCACGCAGTATCCCGTAGTACAGCGTGAACAAAAAATAACTACCATTTCGTAGACAAGTGGAATACAACGTTGGAATGTCCATTAATTACCTAAAATAAAGTCGTCTAAAGTCATAGAGGCTTAGACTAGTCAATTAAAGATTTACTTTAATGATGTAATCTTCTCCGGTCAAAATCCATTTATTTGGTCTATGTGAAAAAGGGTGCAAAACTGATATTTTTAATTTTTTTTATCTAATTCTTAAAGATATCAAAATTTTTTGAACAATTAAATTTCATCATCCTTCAGGCGGAATGGGTGGGTAGATATTTTCTGGCTATCCTACTTTTGGGAAAAAGGGGTGAGGCCTGTACAGATTTTTAAAGATATTAGGAAATGTATGTACGTCCAGTACAAACAAATGTACAAATGTAAATGCACAATCGCGTATGTTCTTTGCAAGGTGATAAAATTTGCACCTACGTCAATGCAAAGCTAACATTAGACTATAAATATTGATTACTATGTTTTGAATGTCTATAGTTTGTTCTATAGTATAGATTCAAACTCAGGTTGGCTCGCTTTAACTTATTTTCGTATTATAGCCAAATGATATTTATTTTTTTTCAATAAAATGTAACCCATGTTATTTCGAATATCTCTAAGAATATATGTACAATGTGTCATGATAATCGATTGAGTAGTTTTGGTGGTAAAGCGTAACAAAGAAACTTACATTCACATTTATAATATTAGTATGCATGATGTTAGGTTTGTGTCACAGGAATCTGCCAAACAGTTACATGTCCCATTTTTGTAGAACAGAATATCTGTATTATTCTGATTTTAATAGCTTTGATTTTATGTAATATTACGACAACATTGTTTATGTTTTATGTAAAAACTAGTCATCCGTCTTTAACAAGTAAAATAGGAATTTCAGGTAGGTCCTCTCTCTCTTTCTCTCTTTGTGCTCCCTTACATTCCAAGAAACTAACATTCCAAATTTGTGTGATCCACGCCGCGCAGTTCCGGCTTTGCGTTGTTTATGAGTGACAGTATTAAGTTACAAAGATCAAGGCAGGATTCACACTATAGTACTGGTCAGAGTTCGCTCTCTGTCTCGGTGCGATTTCATAATCTTGTATCAGAAATATTCTTATATGATATAATATGGTAGTAAAGGAGAGACACAAGGAGTGTGTCTCATATAGAATATTTTTAGGAAACTGAGGAACTGAAATAGGACCGAGAACGTAACCTGCCTGGGACTTTAGTATCAATTCTACCTAAGTATTTTCTTTTGACCACTCTCGACAGACCAAATGCGGTGTAGGGTTACGCTACACAAGTCTCTGCAAGCTATATTTATTTTGTGTTGTAAAAAAAAGGTTCTACACTTACAGTTTTTTTAGCTTCACGCTGTATTCCGCATGTAGGAGTGTAGGCAGAGGTAACCTAGAGTTAAGATACTCCGCTCCCCACATTCCTCCGAATTTTGAAAGCATTGCGTGTTGAGCGGAGGAACTCAACGCCACGCTTTGCCGCGACACAAAAAAATCAATATTCATTTCCTCGAGTGGGAATCGAACCCACAACCTGTCGCATTCACAGCTACACGCTTGTGCCTCTGCGCCACGACTGGTCTGGCCTCACCTTAACATTCATTATTAAACATAATAAAGTTTTGTAATTTTTTTTACAACTATAGTAATGTTGGCAGTGTCAAAAGGTTACTTTACGATTAATTAGCATTTGGTTACAATTCAACATATAAATGACTTTGTATCATTTTTAATGGGTAAAATGTAAATGTTGTGGCTGTCGTCATAATAAATGCGAAAGAGTTCAAATCCTACTTGGGGATGAAAAGGGCAACAATTAAACTTACAAAAATTGCGTGGTAAACGGAGTGTCTTAACACTAGGTTCCCTCTGCCTATCCTGCTATTTGCTGGATATAGCTTCATTAGCTTCACGCTGTATCCCGCACAGCAGGGTAGGCAGAGGGAACCTAGTGTTAAGGCACTCCGTTCCCCACTTTCTGCCGAATTCTGGAGGCATTGCGTGTTGAGTGGCAGAACTCAACGCCGCGCTTAACCTCGACACCAGAGCGAAGAAATGGAAATATAAATTTAAGTAAATATTTCATCTCCTCGAGTGGGGATCGAACCCACAACCAGTCGGTTTTGCAGTCACACCTCGTGCCGCTGCGCCACGACCGGCCTCATATATACTGGATATAGCGTGAAGCTATAATTGTTATGTGAATTAAATTTAACTCAAAAAAATCATATAAAAATTGTTCTTTTTTAACCGACTTCTACAAGAAAAGGAGGTTATCAATTCGACTGCATTTTTAATGTTTGTTACCTCAGAACTTTTGACTGGGTGAACCGATTTTGATGACTTTTTTTATTTGAAAGCTAGTGCTTCCCGTGTTGTCCCATTTTAAAAGTAAAACTGTGATTTTGTTAAACAAAAATGATTAAAGAAAGATTTTATAATTTTGAAGTCGGTGCCAAGTAAAACAAATAGGCTTAGTAATTAGATATTGTAATAAGATTGTTATAGCATTAGATTGTTATGACATCGACTTCAAAACTATAAAATTTTTCTTTAATTGTTTATGTTTAACAAAATCAAAGTAAAAAAAGGCAATTTATTTTTATTTTTTAGTTTATTGTTTGAAGTCGGTTTCTTTTGTTAAAAAAATATTTTTTGAGTGTATATATGTATTTAAAAGAAAATCTTTTAATAGTACAGGTAGTTTATTTGAGAAAATATCGTTTTGTTGTTGACAGCAAAAATTTACGACACTATAAAACGGGCTATAAATTTTACAGAATAATTATGTGCGGACATTTTTTCTACTATTTTTTAAATAGGCAGTATTTAAAAATTTTTAACTTAAAAAATACTTTTTTTATTTTTTGCTACCTGCTATGTGCTATGTGCGATAGCAGGGTAGGCAGAGGGAACTTTGGAACCTATTGTAAGACACTTTGTCCCCATTGAGATAATTCCGTACTCCACTTTCCGAAGAATTCGGGGGGCATTGCGTGTTGAGTGGCGGAACTCAACGCCTCACTTTGCCTCGACGCCGGAGCGAAGAAAAGAAAACATTAAATATTTCATTTCCTCGAGTGTAGTATATAGTCCCACTATTAAAAAATATTTGCATTTCAATTATAAATTGTTTGCTAACAATTCTCTATAGGGATGGGAACATAAATTTAAATTGTAAACCGGCGTATAAGAATTTTAAGTTAGGATGGTATGACGTGGCTTCATGTGTTGCTAAGTAATTTTTTTTCTTTTCTATAATAATAAATATATTTTTCTTACCTTAGTCTATAGTAAAAATAAGAAACTGTAAAAAACATTGACAAAGTTTTAAAACAAAGTGAAGGGTGAATGTATCAAAAACAATTTTTGATATTATACATTCACCCGAATATTTGCTTGTTTTAAAAATGTTTGATTCTAAAGAAAAGCCTTAGGCTCCCTTTTCACTTTTCAGTTATCAGCACTAAGTTATTAAGTAAGCCAAACCGGGAAATTACTAATATATAACAAAATACAGATAGTTTCTTTATATTAAAATATGATATCGAGTAAATTTATAATGCATTTCTAAATATTGTTTTATTTATAATAAATGGTTTTATTAAAGAAAATAAAAACTCACCCACTGTCATGAAAAGTAATTTACAGCCAGGTTCAAAATGGTACTTTGAAGGTTCGGTATAGTGAAGTCGGTGGAAGATGAGATCGTATCCTTCATGAGACTTCTCCGGCAAATAGGAAAACTCCCTGTAAAAAAAACATGAAATTGAAACATTTTTTTTTCTAAATGGCGACGCATATGTACCATACCGAAGCATATGGACGCATTTGAGCACTAATCAATTCGTCAATATTACTTTTTATGAACACCACCTCATGGATGTTGTAAAAACAGCTTCACGCCTTTTCCCGCATAGTGCAGGAGTAGACGGAGGGAACCTATTGTTGAGACACTCCGTTCCGCACTTTTGAGATTTGAGTGGAAACTCTCTGTCTTGGTACTAGAGCATAAAATGACTCATTCGTCCTAAGAAGAATCGCATTCAAAAAAGTCGCTGCAACAGGCAGACGATATATACATAGATGCGCCACGAATGCCTAAAAAAAATAAGTTAATCAAATTCAACAAATATAATATTTATTTCTGGCAATACATTTTATGTATAAAGCTACTATTGTTCCAATTTTAAAGTAAAGACATCCGTGGGAAAATATTTAAAAGGAGCCGCTATCTAGAATATAATAATTTGCACGATCAGGATTTATTTATTTAATTACCTATATTATAATATTTTTGTCATTCACACAATTAAGAGTTTAATTTTGTAGGAGTCGTTGCATTTGTGTTCCGAATATCTTACGTCACTATTTTTTTCTTTTTAGCTTTAGGGCTTTTCAGCTTTTATGCTTTCTTTAAGCCACTTTCGTTTCTTGAGTCATTGCGTCTCGAGTGGTGGAACTCAATACCGCCTAGTTACCCAAACGAGAAAATGAAAATATAACATATTTCTTTTGCCCAAGTGGGAACCGAATCCACATCCGTCGCGATTACAGCGCACGCTTCTGTCTCAGCTTCCCGTATATCAGGATAAGTAAAGGGAACTTAGTGTTAAGACATTCCGTTCCCCAAGGACCGCCCAATTTATAGAACATTGCGTGTTGAGTTGCCGCTGCCCTTTGTTTACCAGAGCGGGGCACTAAAAAAAAAATAATAATATAATAATACCCTGAGGGGGCATCGAACTCCTGACCACAACGTTTAAAGTGAAGCTTTGTTCGACCGCCATCATAATAAAAATTTAATTAAATTAATATTTTAATATAAAACCATTATATTATGATACCAAGAAATGATTTAATTATTGTTGTTATACGTATATTTATTATTTTAAAACCGGTTCTAATTTTATAACAACCTTTGCCCTATTCTAGCGATCCTGTTTCTAGATATAGATCTCATTTTATTGTGACAAACGAGGCAAGAGGAAATATATTTAATGAAGTATAAAATCTATAATACATATAAATACAGTATACTATCAATTGAATTTGGATTCAAGTCCTGAGAAATAATTATATGAAATATAGTAGTTGCACTGATGATAGCCCGCAACTTCGTTTGCGTGAAACAAAACGTGAAATCCTGTTTATTCCCGTTCCCGTTACATTTCATATTTCATATAATAGCACAGAGGAGCCTTAAGAAAGATTTTCCCGGAATTGTGTTCATTTCAGGAAATCTCTCCTATGCTCTAAGGTGAACCAAAAATATTCTTCTTATATTTCAAATTTCATCTTTCTACGCTACGTAGTTTCCGCTTTGCGTTGTCGGTTCGACACTATGTAAAGGAAAAGTTTATATATCTGTAAATTTCCGCATAGAGGGGGCCGGATGGTCTATGCTTGAATAGAGCAAGTCCGTTCAGAATGGTCTGATCTTCCTCTAGAATTTTTTCTAATGAAAAATCAAGTAAAAAAATAAAAACAAGCCCTATATATAAAAAAATCTAGTACTACTTAGTCTACTCAGAAAATATATCCATAGATATATAAATAGATACGCCAATGGATTTTCGCTAGTGACTGAGTGACTGACTGACTGACTGACTAACAAACGCGTCTTGGTGAGTATAGGGGGACCCTAAGAGTACTTAGAGAAGGTTCAGATTACGAACGAACGAACGATTGCATGAGCACGACTCAACGCAATGACTCGAAAATTGGGCAATGGTAAATGGAGTGTCTTAACAATAAATTCCCTCTACCTACAATCACAAATTTCTAAGAACAACAAGTTTTCTTGGAAAAATTTATTACAGGTTATATATTATAAATACCCACTTTAACGATATAAATTAACATATCTATGTATATAAAATATATTAATTATTATTCATATTATATACATACATTGTATATAAATGCACGGTTTGGATAACTCTGGTTGCAAGATCCGTAGAGTTACACTTTAAATCACGAAAATTGCCATCTTGTCCATTGTGAAAATGACCATCTCTCAGAAACAAAGAGGCGGTTTGCACAACAGCGAAAATACTTATCATGAAACACCTAGGAGAAAAATAAAGGAAGCAAACATCGGACATGATCACTGGAAGGTCCTCAGCCCTCCGAATGAAGGTTAAGGATAGTGGCAGAGCTCCCAAAACACTTCACATAAAGCTTTAAAAACATCAAAAAATAACATTAAAAGTCAGAGCATAAGAACAGGGACAAGAATCTTGGTGGAACAGAGCACAAGAATCTTGGTAGACCTTCGAGAACACAGTATTGATATAACTGGAGGAAGATGACGTAATAAGCACGAGGCATCTTCCGGAGGGCACGTATGAAGAAGCTGATTACAGTGGACCAGGCGAACGTTTTTTTAAGTAAATGTAGAAAAAAAATTTTTTGTCGGGAAATCATGGGGCCGTAGATCTGAGTATATGGTTTAAATTTCAATATCTCCAAGCGTTTCTCAGCACTTGACAGACAAACAGATAGACGGACTGACAACAAAGTGATTTTAAGAGGGTTCATTTTTTCCTTAAAAGGTACGAACCCCAAAAATACACAAAAAAAATGAATATTGACTGTAGTTACATACATTTATATAATAAGTCAAAAAGATGACATCAAAGTGTTAACTATTTATTTATTATATATATAATTTTTTATACAAGATCCAAAGATTTTTTTATCCAAGATCCAAAGGTTGCCTGGAAGAGATCGCTTTAAGCGATAAGGTCGCCTTGTTGTACTTTTTTATTATTATTTTAAGTTTGTACGTTGTTTTTTTAATGTGCAATAAAGTATATTTATTTACTAGCGGCTCGCCCACGGTTTCGTCCGCTTAAAATACATGATTATTGATTTAATAAGCAGAATTGATTGACAACTATAATGACTTCTAATATGATTTTTTTACGACATTATCGTCAAAGAATTTTTGATTGTTTTAAATAAAAAAATACGACCATTGTTGATATTTAATATTTATAAAATATACATAAAGCTAATTATTTATTACACGTATATATTTTTGTAACTTTATGTTCTTTTTACCTATATAATATACTCTGTTAAATGTGCTGATGTCAGTGAATAATTTAATTTACTCATTCAGAAACAGCCTTAAATGTTAAATTATTGATTTGAAGGATTCATAATATTCTTTGTAAAATAACTGTAATAATTGCATATTAACTCCTGTACAGTTTTTAAATTAGTTACATATATTATATGAACGAACCAACCAAAAAATCTTTGTATTTACTTGATATTTCTTTCAAGATCGTTCTTTATCTCTGTGTTGAATTAATTACGACTTCTTTCAAATGACGATAACTTTTTTTTTAATGAACCGATTTTGATGAACTAAACTTTAGTAGTTAAGTTGAGTTAAAACAAAGCAATTGGTGAAATTTTCAAGTAAATCGGTTCAGTACTTTCAGAGAAAAATGCGGACAAAAATATGTCGACAGACAGACAGACAGACAGACAGGCAATTCAAAAAAAATCTTTTTGCTTTCTATTATTCTTTTTAAGTGTCCCTCTATCCATTTCAGTCAAAATTACTAAATGTACAGACAAAATATTTTTACTGTCTTATTATATATAGAGATTATTTTATAAAATTACTATTTGGATTTGGATTGCTTTTACTTTGGTAAAAATATAATTTATAAAAGACAAAAAAAATGTTTGTACACTGAGTACATAAAATACCAAAAACTGAGTACCTAAAACACAATAATAAACGTAAAAATAATGCACTCTTGATGAATGTAGCTTTCATACAAAACAAAAAAAATCCGATCAATAGTTCCTGAGATGTTAGCGTTGAAGTAAACAAACAAACAAACTCTTCAGCTTTATTATATTAGTATAATAGACCAAAGTATTCGGATATTATCTTGTAAGCCATAATTATCACATCGACGGTCTCTAGGTAAAGTATGGAAAGTGAAAAATTACAAATTTCTTTTTATGCTGAGAAATAAAAACATATGCGAATTTTCACTTTCGGCACTTTAATTAAGTACCATCGATACCACGAGTTTGTGAGTACGACATACGAATAGGTCACAGTTCAGACGGAATATTTTTAATTATAAAAATATTTTTCTGTTTATATTTGCAACAACTAAGTTTATAATATGTACGTACTTATATCCCTCTACCCACCATTGTTATGTGCGGTATACAGGCACCATAAACCTAAAAAAATAATTATTCCATTGACTGGGAATCAAACCTACGACCACCGCATCTGGCACGCTATACCGTGATGGCCTCGACACCGCAATTAAATATATATATGTAAATACATACATAATACTTATAAACGAATATACAAGCCTTGTTGATTTATATTACTGCTTATAGCTTCCTAAGACGTTTCCGTGAATAAGTTTAATTAAAATATTATATTTTGTTTTTTATTTACATAATATTCTTTGTCTTAAATGTACTGGCTTTTTTTGTACATATTAAGATTGAAATTCGTGGGTTCAATATATTCAAGGAGAGGTATCTAAATTAAAATTAAAAATAAATAAATAAATAAAAGGCCAGTCGTGGCGCAGCGGCACGAAGTGTGACTGTAAAACCGACTGGTTGTGGGTTCGATCCCCACTCGAGGAGGTGAAATATTTACTTAAATTTATATTTCCATGTCTTCGCTCTGGTGTCGAGGTTAAGCGCGGCGTTAAGTTCTGTCACTCAACCCGCAATGCCTCCAGAATTCGGCAGAAAGTGGGGAACGGAGTGTCTTAACACTAGGTTCCCTCTGCCTACCCTGCTGTGTGCGGGATACAGCGTGAAGCTGTATAATAATAATAACCTGATAGTAACTTCCTTCGAAATAAGTATTCGACAAATGTCCGATACATTATCTCAAGTATACCTATATTACAAAGGTTAAGGTCAGTTTATAGATAATTTTTTTAGCTTCACTTTATATTTCGCACATTGCAGGGAGGGCTGGGGAAAAATTAGTAACTACCCCCCCTGGATGGTTCCCCTAATGAGAACGGAGTGTCTGAAAACCCTGGTTAAAACACTTCCGTTCTCCAATTACCGCTGTATTCTAGAGTCATTGCGTGTTGAGACGCGGAAGTTTTGGTTGCCCAACTGAAAATTGAACCCGTAACCTTCGCGTTACCAGTCGCACGCTTGTGCCCATGACGACATCTACAGATTAATTTTGTTACAATTAATATATTTAAAACATTAATAAACACCGAAAATAAAGAAAAAATAAATTATATTTTCTCTCGAAATTTACTTTCGCCATTTTTTC
This sequence comes from Heliconius hermathena, assembly GCA_013403705.1. NCBI lineage: Eukaryota > Metazoa > Arthropoda > Insecta > Lepidoptera > Nymphalidae > Heliconius > Heliconius hermathena. The sequence continues at coordinate 472,106 of JAAIXJ010001888.1, read as the reverse complement.
CCAATCTTTTTTTTAGCTTTACACGAACGTCGAACGTAAAGTTAAGACACTCCGTTCCTCGTGCACCGGCTAATTTACGTGACATTGGTTTGTTCAGTGGCGGAACTCAACACCCCGTTTCGTCTTCTTACCAGATCGAGCGAATGATAGTAATTAATTTCCAACAAGTGAGAATCGAACCTCATCAGTCAAGCGTACAGTCACTGCTCTCTGCGCTACTACGACGGTCCCTTCAAAGTTTAATAATATTTCCTAATAAATTTTCGTGAGGGTAATTCAGTTATAACGATCCAATAGATACCTAATAAGGCGTATTGAAGACCATATTTTTTAATTATATCTTTAATTAAATACAAAAAAGTATAATTACAAAATTAAATCAAATTAAATTATAATATAATAATAATTAAATTATAAATAATTGTATAATGAGGCCAGTCGTGGCGCCGGGGCACAAAGTGTAACTGTAAAATCGACTGGTTGTGGGTTCGATCCTCACTCGAGGAAATAAAATATTTATTTACATTTATGTTCTCATTTCTTCGCTCTGGTGTCGAAGCAAAATCCGGCGTTGAGTTCAGCCACTCAACACACAATGCGTCCAGAACTCGGCGGAAAGTGGAGCACGGACTGTCTTAATTAACACTAGGTTCCCTGTGCCTACCTTGCTGTGTGCGGGATACAGCGTGAAGATTTTGATTCATTTCTTTGCTCCGTTGTGGAGGCAAAGCGATACATTGAGCTCCACTACTCAACACGCAATGCTTCACGAATTCGGTGGAAAGAGGAGAGCGGAGTGTCTTAATACTAGGTAATACTCTGCCTAACCCTCTAGATATGTCAAGCAGCATAAAGCTGGGGAAAAAAAGAAATACCTATATATGTACGTGTACGACGGTTACGTTCATGAGGGTTAGACGTGCCCTCGTCAAAGTCCAACTTCACTAAGGGTAAAGGATAACTCCACTATCGTGTATACAGTTTGAGACTGTCCTAAACTACTTTGCTACTTCTTACTAAGCTATTTAATAAATTTAAAAGAAATTCGATAGTATCTTATATTAATTATCAAATGATCAAGAAAAACTACTCTAGAAACCAAGTCAGGGTCAAATGATCCGCATCAATTAACATAAAGTATAGAACAAATATTTTACAATTGCTCACTGAATGGAAGGTTGTTTACTAAACTATAATCGATTTTAGTCTATAGGTCAAAAAACAGTGTTTAGTTGTGAAGGAGGAATGTAATTTTTAATAGACTTCAAAATATTACATATTCAGTACTTTAAAATAAAATATATTAAAAAATAAATAAATCAGCTTCACCCTGTATCCCACACACAGCAGGGTAGGCAGAGGGAACCTACTGTTAAGACACTCCGTTCCACACTTTCTGCTGAATTCTGGAGGCATTGCGTGTTGAGTGGCAGAACTCAACGCCGCGCTTTTCCTCGGCACCAGAGCGAGAAAATGGAAATATAAATTTAAGTAAATATTTCATCTCCTCGAGTGGGGATCGAATCCATAACCAGTCACACTTTACTTTTTTTTTACCTTTACTTTTTATATATATATATATATATATATATATATATATATATATATATATATATATATATATATATATATANCGGATTTGCTCCTTTAACATTCAATGTCTTTTATAAAAATATAGTCTGTTTTAAACAATTATAAGTCGCTTTAAGTGACGAAACTCAAAATACGGTGCTAAGTTCCGCCACTCAACGCACTATGCCTCCAGAATTCGGCGGAAAATTCGGGAAACAAAGTGTTTTAACACTAGATTCCGTCACCATACCTTGCTGTATGCGGGATACGGCGTGGCGCTAATAAAAAAGAGGGAGCGGGGCGGGCCCATTCAGGACTACATTGAACTCGTAAGAAATGAAGATATTATTAAATAATAATTCATTCCCCCGAATGGGGATCGAACCCACAACCGTCGCATTACAGTCACATCCCTATGCCCCTGCGCCATGACGGCCTCATGAGGTGTAAATATCTCTGTTAATGCTCAAGCATCCAGTTTTTGTATGAAAGTAAAAAAACGCAAGACCTTTGATATTTCCTTAATAAAACTATGTAAAACCCGTAAATTGTTGATTTATCAAATATTATACAAAAAAATTGTATAATTAATTAAACAGGATATATATTTAAATGAATTTAAATAATAAAAAAAGAAGATTAACAAAGTTATTAAACAAATTTCGTTTTTTGGTTTGATTTGACCTTTCATAGATGTGGTTCTGGTTGGTCATGCTCGACTACATACAATATTTATATGTTTATATTTTCTTAAGCACTCCATTCTCCACTTACTGCCAAATTATCAAGACATTACACAGGGAATGGCAAAACTCAACGCTGCGTTTTGTCGAACCCACAATTGGCATCGAACCCACAATCATCGTGTTTGTCACTTAACAATTTGCACCAATAAAAACAAGAGAAAAATGTTAACTAATCTAATTTCTCTTATCCAGATAAAAAAATTACACTAATATAATACTATAAAAACCAATTTTGTTTTAATAAATATTATAAAAAGGCGTGTGCGGGATTCGAACCCACATATTTAAAATAATTGATAATATATGGTATATTAAATTTATAAGCAATTATTGATATATATACATATATAGTCATTTATCATGGTCACAAATTAAGGTAACTATTAATCAGAGCTAATAAAAAAACAGAAGTTATAAAAAATATAAATTATTTGTAAATAACAGATTTTTTTTCTTAAAAATATAAAAATTGCACAAAAAGTCAATGTTGAATCTATCATCAGTTCAAATTTATGATAGTTACTTTACAATATATATTGTATGTTATAGGTTCTCTTACAGTTAAAGACAAAGATGTGAAAAGACTAAAAAAAATATAATTTGATATATGGCATAAATTGTATTTCTAATAATTTATTTCAATTTACAATATTAAAATTAGTTTTTGCTTTAATATATTAAATCTCCATAATATATTCTGAGGCCAGTTGTGGCGCGGCACAGCTGCACAAAGTGTGACTGTAAAACCAACTGGTTGTAGGCTCGTTCGAGATGAAATATTTACTTAAATTTATATTTCTATTTCTTCGCTCTGGTGTTGAGGCAAAGCACGGCGTTGAGTTCTGCCACTCAACACACAATGCCTCCAGAATTCAGCAGAAAGTGGGGAACGTAGTGTCTTAACACACGGGATACAGCATGAAGCTGATTTATATTAAATCTTTTTATTCATAATTTTTTTGAATAATTTATTTTAAATGTTTTCTTTTTAAATATCTATTTCCAATATATTTGGAGCAACAACCTGTATTTAAGATATGTGGTGTTGACACTGCACTGCAATTTTTAACTTTAACAGTAGTAAACATAGTCTTTGTTTATATGTAATTTCTATTTTTGTTTCTAATAAAATTTAACTTAATTTTATTTATTTTATTATATTACTAAACCATTATAAAATTCAAACTTTGTGAAAATAACTATTAAACAAGGTATGAGTAATGTCAGAGACTAAATATATATTAATTAAAAAATATGTGTTTATGTAAAAAAATTATGAAAAGATAATAATTGTATCAGGTGCTCTATAATATGCACTTGATAGGATTAATAAATTATACACATTGATAAATATTACAATTAATTGTATTTATCTTAATACAAAATAGTCATTAAGATTAAATTAAAAATTAAGTGTGGTGCTTCAAAATACACATTCCGAACATCGGCGGAAAGTAGAGAAAAGGGAAATTAATCATCAGTTTATAATACCTATGCTATGCCTCATGAAAAGATACATGAAAATAAAAACAAAATAAATAACTTACAATGCTTCTGTAGACGGCTGTAAATCGTCCGCACTCAATACTCTGTTGTCAAATATTTCTGGTGTATTTTTTCTTAGATTGTAATATTTTTCTATACACGCCTTCGTTTTCTCCACCTCTCCGTAACACGCATTATAGAACAAAAGCAATTGTTTATCAGATAAATCTTTAGGCACATATTTGGATTTGTCCAATTTTTGTGTCCATTCTTTTATAATGTCAAAATCTGCTTGAGAAAATATATCCATGGACGCAACGGCCGCATCATAGTCATATTCCAATTCAACCGGCATCATTAATAATTGTATTTAAATATATTATTTACGATATTTACGCGATACTTTGTCGGATGTAATACATCCAATCTTTTTGATGGTAAATTGACAACTGAAGTGAATGAATTGATCGCAAGCGCCACAGATTGAACGACCTTGATAAGTTTTTTTTGCTGCAAGTCCCTGCCATTTGAGCTCTTGCAGTGTTGCCAGTTACAAAATTTCAAAAAAAGTATATATTTTTAATTTTAATAAATAAATATAGTTTTCAATCATTACGTCATTTTTTATATATGAAAAAAGCAAGACAGGCAAAGAAAACCTGAAAACCTAGTGTTAAGACACTTCGCTCCCCACTTTTCGAAATGAAAATATTATACATTTTATTTTCCCGAGTGGGATTATTTCCAAATGATCTCGTTGATTCCAGCGTGTTGCAGCTCTTGATGACAGCGTGAAGCTAATTTATTTAATTTATTTATTATCTTGTTGATTATTATTTACCTGTATTATTTTTAATTTTTAGTATTTTATATACTTTACGGGATTGGTAGAGAGAGTTTAGTGTTTTATAATATCTGCTCATTTAAAATGATATCCATTAAAAAAATTGACAAATTTAAATTATATAACGTCCATATTAGACTAACCGAACCATATAGATTGTAAGTAATATTTATTGTGACAAAAATGAACTCTGAAATATCGTAAGTAAATATTTATGTTTTATTTTATATGTATAAAAGATAGTTAAAAATAGATTATATTTTTCAGGCAAAGCAATTTAGTTATAATTACCCGTAAGAACAGATGTTTTCGTTTCATGAAGACTTATTCCAAAACGTTGATATTTTTGTTGACGCCTCTTATTTTGACGCCAATTGTGACTGTGAAAAATAATAATGTTAGTATCGACAATTTTTCTTTTGGTATTTTTCAATTTTAACCTAAATACACATGGAAATTGATATATACCTACTTTAAAGTTCGTCTTCATAGAGGTCAGTCAGTCAGTCTGAATGTTAGATTGTAATTTCATTTTCTCTCTCAATATTGTGTACTGTCCGGAATCCAGAAATAAACCGGAGAACGTATGGTCTCGGCACTAGGTTCCTTTTATCATAGCAGGATCCCTACCTTGAGGGAGGCGAGTTCCCCTTCTATTTTACATATTTATCTATATATCGTTGCTGAGGTTCAAGCGTATGACTATCAACGGAACAGTTTGAGGATTCGATTCACACTCGAGGAAATGTAATATATCTATTTTTATTTCTTCGCTCATATGTCGAGGTAAAGCTATACGGCCGGCAACGCACCTGTAACTCCTCTGGAGTTGCACGGGGTCGTGGGCGGCGGTGATCACTTACCATCAGGTGACCCGAACGCTCGTTTGCTTTGTCGTTTTCCATAAAAAAAAAGTTAAGCTTCGCCACTCAACACGCAATGACTTCAGGAATTCGGCGGAAAACGCAAGTGTCTAAATGGGAACGGAGTGTCTTAACACTAGATTTCCAGGTTCCCTCTGCCTACTCTGCTATGTGTGGGATACAGTGTGAAGCTAAAAAAAATTATATATATATATATATAATTTTTAGGCGTATCTAAGTTTCTATATTTTTCTGGTCACATCTGTATATTGGTCTACGAATGTGCTGCATCCAGGAGTTACTTCTCTCATACCAATAGTATTCATTACAATCATGGGAATATTTGACAGAAAACTATTAAATGTTGTAAGTACCAATTACATATATTTTTGGGATTCCGCATCTCGAAATGAAAAAACGGAATCCTTTTAGGAGGTACGGACGGATAAGTAAGTAGTTGTACGTCCGTACGTCCGTCTGTCAATATTAATTATGTCGGGATATATTAATATAATTTGCCACTATTACAATTTAAAGTAGCTTTAAAAAAAATACTAACAAGTAAAGCTTATTCACTGTTCAAGAATATTTAGAAGATAAACATGTATGGAATTAATGTCTATTGAATGTGATGCAGGATAGCTGCCAGATAATGTAATAATACTATTGACTTTAAAAAGAGCAACTGTTGAGTTTCTTGCCGGCTCTTCTCAGCAGAACTGCTTTCCGAACCGGTGGTAGCTTTTTTTTGTGTTTATATGTTCATTCGACGATTCAAAAGTGCTTATATAAGTTTAATTGAATAAAGAATATTTTGAATTTGAATTTGAATTCGAGATCGCGTGTAGGTTTGCGTGTGTAATTTCGAAAAGTGAAAGTTTATACATATATCATATAATAATTTATAAATTGTACTTCTCGTTGACTTCTGTTGAATCCTGAAATCGGTACAGAAGCCTCAGTGGGCGAGTCCGACTCGCGCTTAACCGGTTATTTTATTATGCATATATCTTCCATATTAAGGGAAAGAAAATCTTCTATGCTTGTTTTTCAGCTTGTATCCCATTACACGTTACGTTGTATCCCATGGCATTGCGTGCTTACTGGCGGAACAAAACACCGCGCTTTGCCTCGACACCAGAGTAAAGAAATGAAAATATTAAATATTTCATTTCGTCGAGTGGAAATCGAACCCATAACCATATTGTGCCCTGCGCTACGACTGGTCAGGTCACTCATTTCAAAAACAATATGAGGATATCCTCGTAAGTATTTGTAACCACAATCAGTTACCCCTAATAAAGTGTATGATAATTTCTAGATTAGCATAAACAATTCAGTGTTAGATTGTTTAGGAGTTATGGTACTTATCATTGCGATAGAACAAAGCAACTTACATAAGAGAGCTGCTATAAAAATACTGCTCACCTTCGGGTGCTCGCACTTCAGGCAAGTTTATGAGAGTAATACGTTATTATTGTTCCTTTATTGATTTGTGAAGTTAATATTTAAAAGTATTTTGGATATTTTGGGCATTTTTTTTTCTATTTCACGTTGTATATGGGACACAGCAGTGTGGGCAGAGAGAACCTAGTGTTAAGACAGTCCGTTCCCCATTTTCCGCCGAGTTGTGGAGGCATTGCATGTTGAGTGGCGGAATTCAACGCCGCGCTTTACCGCTCTAACAAAGCGAAGTAATGAAAACATGAATAAATGATTTTTTTTTTCATTTCTTCGAGTGGGGATCGAACCCACAACCTGTCGTGTTTACAGACACACACTGGCACCCCTGCGCCACGACTGACCTCAATCTGGTCATAAATTTCTTTACTATTCATTTTATTTTCTTATATATTCAAATATGATTTTAACCCACAACCACTCCCATTATTTTCTTAAATAAAAAGATTATAAGCATTACAGATTGAGTTTCCTACTGTTCTTCAGTACAATGGTTCTGTCTATGTGGTTCACTAATACTATGGCGTGTGGTATTATGATGCCTTTGGTGAAAGAAATTTTAAAGGAACTGGAAAAGGTACGTTTTCCGTTTCAAGAGAGTTGCCAAGGTCCACGCGTGCTGAGTGACGGAACTTTTTCAATGTGGCGGTAGGTCCTCTCATGTGGGGATTCCGGGATAAAAAATCTATATGTTGTTCCATAATCTCTTTTATCTTCCAGTGAAATTTCCATAAAAATCAGGACAGTTATTCCGGAGTTAAGCCCGGACAAACAAGTAGATAAATAAATGATATAATCGTTTGTTTGTATTTAGTATTGTGTTAATAAGTAGGCTCTACTGTAGACCTACTTGAAAAAACATAGTTATTTCAAAATGAAATACGAAGACACAAAAATTTTATTCATATCTATAAATTAATGATATAGTGGCCAGTCGTGGCGCAGGTGCACAAGTTTATGACTGTAAACGCGACAGGTTGTGGGTTCGATCCCCTCTCGAGGCAATAAAAAAATTATTTAAATTTACATTTTTATTTCTTCGCTCTGGTTGCGAGTCAAAGCGCGGCGTTGATTTCCGCCACTTAACACGCACATTCTCCAGAACTGCCTACCCTGCTATATGCGGGATACAGAGTGAAGCTTGTTGTTTCAGATGGGAATATTAGAAACACGTGAAATTACAACGAATATCGACAACAATGTTGAAACGTATGTAACAGTTAATTTCATATACAGGTTGATATATTTCATATAATTTACAAAATATTCTTGATTTGTTAAAACAATATTTCAGTTCGCAAGAACCAACGGATTTCACCATTTTTTATTTCCTTGGAATTGCTTATTCGTCGTCTATAGGTTTGTATCTAATATTTATATGTAAAATATTTTTTAGCTTCCAACTATAATCCCGTATATATATATCCCGCAGGGTAATCAGAGGGAACCTAATGTTAAGACACTCCGTTCTTCACTTTTCGCCCAATTTTCAAGGCATTATGATTGAGTGGCAGAACTGAATGTAACGCTTTGTTTATTATAAATTTAAACGTATCGGGACTTGAATCTGTGAGTCTAGGATACTATTCAAGAAAGAGACTGTTCTGGAGTAGTGGCACAGCGTGTAAGCGTGACGGTTGTAAATTAGATTACACAAGCGAGTTAATTATCACTCAACACGCAATCTCTCAAAAGTCCAAAAGAAAGTGAGAAACGGAGTGTTTTAACATTAGGTTCCCTCTGTAACACTAGGTTTCCTTTGCCTACTCAGCTATATGCGGAATAGAGTACAAGCGAAATTAAAAAAATACTTGACCCAACTTTTATTTTATTTTAGGTGGAATGACAACAATGGTTGGAAGCGAAGTGAATCCTTTGCTAAGAAATTACTGCTCAACGTAAGGTCACAAATTCGCAATAACTTTTACATAGTACTAAATTGCTAATAAAATCGTTATAATCTAAAAATATATATATCAAAAAGTCTTTATATATACATTTATTATTCAGCTTCACGCTATATCCCGCACACAGCAGGGTAGGCAGAGGGAACCTAGTGTTAAGACACTCCGTTCCCCACTTCCCGCCAAGTTCTAGAGGCATTGCGTGTTGAGTGGTGGAACGCATCACCGCGCTTTGCCTCGACACGAGACCGAAGAAATAAAAATATAAATGTAAATAAATATTTCATTTTCTCGAGTTGCGATTGAACCCACAACCATTCGATTTTACAGTCACATTTTGTACCCCTGCGTCGCGACTGGCCTCAATAATATTAATAATTTATAATAATATTTTTTTAAGGATTTTCCCCCATAGTCCACGTGTAGAGATACCTGACTTCCTACTTCTAACTCTACCTGGGATTATAGTGATGGAGATGTGCCTATATTTATGGCTGAACTTCTATTTTTTGGGCATGTTAAGGTAATTGAGATTTGTATTGACTGAAATCTAACAAAGCTTGCATACTTCGTTGGTAGTGGACGATTTGCTTTGTTCGAGCCAAGCTTAGCCTACTGGGTAGGGCTGTGGACACCCCGTCTGTCAGAAATTAGGATTTTCACCATCCCGGGTCTAAACGCGATTGGGCTGCTGAGTATCTGGATCCTCATCTCCACTAACGGAGACGGTAAGTGTATCTTGTGCATTTGGATTTGTGTGTGGCCCTACCTATGTGTACGACCTTATTCGCTACTATTCTGGAGCCATCGTCATCTGAAGAGAACATTACATGGCCTACAGTAGACTTTATTTAAGAAGTTTTTTCCACCAGAGAGTTCGGATGAGTTGGAGCTCCTTCATTGTAGTTAGTTACTGGACAGTGTCTTGCAGTGGTCTATGATAAAATCGAGTTGGACATCAGGAAATATAGCGCATGTATCAGTGAGCTTTCGTGGCGGTGCTCAAGATTTTTTTCCGCAAAGTTTAAAAACAATGGAGGTTAGAGTGTGTGAACACTAGCATAAGTAAAAATTATAAGACTGTTTTATTTCCAACTGAGTGGCTGACAGACAACGCACAACTAAAACTACTACACGTAGCCAGCTCTTTAACATGTTGGTTTCTTGGGGTAAAGATGAGTTGATACAAAGAGAGATATAGATGAGAAGGTACAGAAACAAACGTGATTTAATACTTCTTAGAATCTACATAAGCGTGAGACTGCAACGCAACGGTTGTGGATCTTATTCCCACTCGGGTAATTATTAATATTTTTATTTCTTCGCTCTGAAACCGATGCAAAATGTGAATTGAGTTCTGCCAATCAACACTTAATGCCTCGAAATTTCAGCGGAAAGTTGATAACAGAGTGTCGCCACTCTCCTCAGAGGTTCCTTCTGTCTATCCTGCTATATGCGGGATACAGCGTGTACACTGATTTCAGGGTACAGAACTACTCAGCCCTACAAGCATCGTTGACGGATGAGGAGGAACAGTATATCTCTATATTATTGAATACACAGTATGAGCAGATGGGAAACTTTCCGTTCCACGATATGGTATGTTTATTTAAATATATTTCGAAACAACATAATTTTTTTGCGTCACTTGCTTACTCATTCACACTTGGAGTGTCTAAGCTCTCTCTTCTCATTATACATATATAACGGAATATATCGCTGAGCTAAAATCCATAATTGTAGAGATTTAGAACGAATGGAATGAATGATAGGTGACAAATGACGGATGGAGATAACAGATAATTTTATACTCATAATATCTTATTTTTTAGCTTTACGCAGTATCCAAACATAGCAGGGCAGGCAGAGGGAAACTGGGGACCTAGTGCTAAGACACTCCTGTTTCCCATTTTCCGCCGGATTTTCGAGGCGTTGCGTGTTGAGTGGCGAAAATGGGCATCCGCACTTTGCCTCGTTACCAGAGAGTTCACTCTCTAAAGTGAGAATGGAACCCAGCACCGTCGTGTCACACGTTAGTACTAGGGGCACGACGGCCTCATCTACCAACTGTTCCAAACCAATTCGAAGCTTAAAACAGCTGACGCCAACTTGATACTTCAACGTGATTTAAACCTTACTATTTTTATAAAAAAGCTAACTATTATTACAGGTCATCGGCGGAGTAGTTATTTTAAGCGCGACATTTAAAATCATCACAAATGTTTTTATACTAATCGATGATCATTTCAACAACTACAACAGGTACTTAACTTTGAAATAATAATATCTTCTTGGATATTAGTAAAAGATTTGAAAAGCAGTTCATGATTGTGGTTAATAGATATTGTAAGAGGCCGTCGTGGCTTTAACCGCGACGGGTTGTGGGTTCGATTTCCATTTGAAGAAATAAAATATTTAATATTTTCACTTCTTCGCTCGAGTGTCGAGGCCAAGCGCGGCGTTGAGTTCCACCACTCTACAAGCAATGCCTTCAGAATTCGAAGTAAAATGGGGGACGGATTGTCTCAACACTAGGTTCCCCCTGCCTATCGTACTTATTTCAGGAATGAAAAGTACAAAATTATTAAAGTTAACAAACTTAAGTTTGCGGGCGTATCATCCATTACAACATTCATTTCATAACAAATGAACTATAATCATAAATTTGTAATATTTTTAAATGCAAATTTTAATAATAGACGCCGTCGCGGCGCTGTCGCCCATTGCCAATTCTTGAAATCATTCAGTCGCCCGAGTGGGAATCGAACCCACAACCGTCGATTATGAGAAAGTTAGTTTTTTACAAACTTTTATTAATATTATAATTTTTTTAAAGCTTAGTTACATCAGTGCCAACGATTTTGTGCTCGTTTGTGCTATTTGTGCTACCTGTTAAATTTGACTGTCTCAAGTTTTGTACTAGAGGGGTTGGTAAGATATACATTTTTTTTCACAAAAAATAAATAAATAATAAGGCAATTTAATTAATAAATTACATTAACCAACATTAAATTACTTTGCGAGGCCTATCGCGGCGCAGGGGCACATGCGTGCCACTGTACACGGAGTTGGTTGTGGGTTCGTTTCCCACTCTAGGAAATTAAATATTTTATATTTTCATATTCTCGCTCTGGTAACGAGGCAAAGCGCGGCGTTGAGTTCCGCCATTCAATACGCTATGCCTCCAGAAATCAGTGGAAATTGGAAGTGTGCTGAATGGAAATGGTCTGAAGCTAAAGAAACTATATTGTCTGTACTTTGTGGTTTTCTTAAAAATTAGCAATATCTAATTCCTGCGTGTAGTGTTGATGGAGATGAATAAAAAGTCTACTCACGGTTTACACTGAGTATATTCAACACCACTTCAAAGTACATATAGTTTGAACACAAATAGTAAACTACGACACAGTTCATACAAAAGTCAACCACAAACATATATATAAAACAGAACACGATAAATACTGATTTGGAAGGAAATAATAAAGAGAACCATGGAACGTATGGAAAGCGCATCGAGTGGCAAGTATCGACTGTGAGAATGAAATATGCAGTCGACAAGAGGGTGGTAGGCGTGAATGTTAGAACGCCTTACCGGTTCAATCGACGGCAGCGAGCGCTCTCATATAAATGTACTAAATACGAATACTTACTATGAAATATATAAATAACACATATTAAATAAACTATAAATGTAAATAGTAGTTCCCTACACTGCGAACAAATAGATTTAAATTAATTATCAAAAAATAAACTTATCAAGTTTCATTCCAACCATCGTAATAAAAGTCAGTATTTTAGTAATTTATGATTTATTTTTGTTAATTAATTATAATTAACCTCTACCTCCTTGAAATAAAAAAAATGTATACAGAAAATATTTTTTATTATATTAATTTAAATAATTTCATAATTAAAGGCCAATGGTGGCGAAGGGGCACAAAGGGTAACTGTAGTAAACGCGACTGGTTGTGGTTCGATCCCCACTCGAGAAAATTAAATATTTATTTAAATTTATATTTCTCTTTCTTCCCCTTTGGTATCCAGGTAAAAGCGCGGCATTGAGTTCCACTACTCAACATGCAATGCCGCCAGAATTCAGTGGAAAATGGGGAACGGAGTGTCTTAACACTAGGTTACCCTGCTGTGTGCGGGATACAACGTGATGCTGATTTTGATTAAATTTTTAAATAATTTCAATACAGATCTTCCAACATCCAGAAGTCGAACTTTTCTCACATGGTCGTTAATAAAAAACAATATTCTTTGGAGCGTTTTATTTGTTACTGGTTTGTAACATATATGTAAATTAACTTTTGTAATGACGTAGTTTACATAAAATTATTAAAATTTAATGTTCGAATCCCACTTAAAGAAATATTTTTAATTTAAGTGTTTTGGGTGATATAAAATCAAAAATGTGAAAGGGGCGTGAAAATATATTTTTTTTTAGTAACCTATCATCATATCTATAAATAGTAGAAAAATAAAACTCAATCCCTGTACCCTCATTCCTCTCATCTGGCAAAGACAACAGAGAAAAGAGAAAATATTTTTATTCTCTTAATTAAATAGACACACATTTAAATAGTAATTAAACAAATACATTAAAACATTTTTTTCACATATTTTAAAAGCAAGTACCAATATAACGTTTGAAGCTATGAAACAAACGAAAATGCTCGAAGAATTTAAGAAATTTTTGGTCCTCTTCATCAATCTCCCGCATACGGTTGTGGGTTTAACGGTCATTATACTGTGTAAAGTTCTTACGGAATTCGGAAGCAGCTCCACGCTGGTAGACTCCATGTTGGAACAAATAGCTTATTTGGTAAGTAATTCAAAGGTTTCAACTTTTATTTATTTTTTTATATTTTTTTTGGTACGAGGAGAAAGAGGAAGTCGTTTTATTACTTTTTTTTATTAATTTAAAGTTTTTGCTTAATTTCACCTAAAATACATAATTGAAACTTTTTTTTATCGTCCCGCTGTATATATTAGAGGGAAAAGAGGGAACTTCTTGTTAAGCTTTCACAGGTTCTTCTCACACTGCCAATTTATATTGAATGCTTTCTTCGATTGAGAATCGAACCTGCAACCGCCTTTACAGTCGGATGACCCTACGCAATATGTTTCAATGTTTCAGAGTGTCGAAGCTAAAATCAATCCACTTTATCTGATGATAACCACCACGTTATCAAGCTGTCAACCGTTTCATTTAATAACTGGTACTTCAACTTACGCTTTGGTCGCCGCTTACGTCAATATACCGCATCGGAAAATGGTATTTTTTTTGGATTATATTCTTGATGATACAGGTTCTGGGTGAAAATTTAAATAGGACTAAAAACCAACCGGTGGAAAGTCATGGCGACGTCTGCCGACGCGAACTAATTATAAATAATATTTTAATAAATAGTTCGCGTCAGTCTTGTCAATCGATAATAATACTGTCGGGATGAAGTCGGGTCCATCACTTTAGGGTCACCAATGGGTAATGGCATGGTGGCGATGTTGATGAGATGAAAATTAATATCCAATTTAAAAAAATTAAAAATAAATCAGCTTTACTCTGTATCCCGCACACTGCAGGGTAGACAGAGGGAACCTATTGTTAAGACACTCCGTTCCCCACTTTCTGCCGAATTCTGGAGGCATTGCGTGTGGAGTGGCAGAACTCAACGCCGTGCTTGTCCTCGACACCAAAGCGAAGAAATGAAAATATAAATTTAAGTAAATATTTCATCTCCTCGAGTGGGGATCGAATCCACAACCAGTCGGTTTTACAGTCACATTTTGTGCCCCTGCGCCACGACTGACCTCAAAATTGACCTTAGTATTCAATTCATTTATTATATATTAAATTTGTTATTTATAAGTTGTACAAAACAACAGCTAAAAACAATTTCACAGCTGCTTTCTTAGCCAATTTAGTTGTAGTTGCAATGTAAGCGAGTTCGCTTACAAAAAGAACAAGTTAACTTCACGCTATATTCCTAGGGAGGAAGTAAGAGAGAACGGAGCGCCAAACACTACGGTCTCTACATACCTCTTTCACCTCGTTCACTGTCATTAACCTCTTCATACATATTCTCCGAGGGATCCCCATGCAAGGATCTAGCATTTCTTTCAAACACTAGAACCTTTATTTATTAATCTTATTTATATTTTCAGATAATTGCAGGAATAGGACCATCTTTAGCAGGGATTTTAATCAGTTTGTTTACAATTAGCGTGTGGTCAAAGGCTGTATGGTCCGATATCGATATATTTCCTAAATGGGCTGAAACTATTAATACTAACAGCAATTGAAAATAATATTTATATACAATAATATAAAAAAAATAATATATGTGATAGTTTAAATCTTAATATTCCCACAAAAATTTTATAGAAATATCGTCTTAATTTCATTTTATATATTGATATTTACAATTACTTATTAAAATAAATGAAAATTCAATGAATTCATATAAAGAAGTTTTTGTTTCAAACTATTTTCATGAGAAAAATTAGAAGTTATGGTTCATTAAATAAAATTATAATATTTTTCTATTCACTTAGATAAAGTAAAAAAGAACTTTTGAAACGTTTATCTAAAAATAAAAAGCAATTCATATTTTCATTCGTTTATTTAATAACAATTAACAATACAATCTTCTCACCGCTATTTACAAAATATATCTGAGCATATTTACACTTGGCAACACTCACTACTTTATAGATAAAACAGAAATTACATAATCTGTATGCATATAGCTGACGTCACACTACTCCAAGATGGCGTCGTTTACATTTCAGTATATAAATCTACCACTTTGGTACTAATTATGTATATCATGAGTTAAATATTATATAGTATATTACATATGAAAATATTTTTACTGTCAAAACAATCTAGTTCTATTTTTAAAAGTGAAAATTGTAAGAATAAGTAAACAAGATTTATAGTAAAAATGCGATTATTATTCATTATTCAAATTAAAATTACGTTGCCATAATATTTTTTTGCTTGATATAATTAAAATATTTTACCTTTCGAAACTTAAAAATAATAAAAGAAGTTAAATAAAATAATTAATAATTATATTTTCACTTTTCATATTATTTTTAAATATACTTAAAAAATGGACTGAGATTATTTCTTTTCTTATCAATATTTTAACACATTATTATATTAAATACATTTTTTTATCTGTATAAAATAATTAATTTGTGCATTATTCATTATAGCCTAAATATAAATAACCAAGCAAAGTTTTTCCATTATATTAAAAAAGCCAAACCTTTATAATTTTGCTAAACATATACCTATGAATAATTCGCTTCAGCAATAAGTAACGAATACCTAGTCGGCACTAGGTCTCGTCGTTCAGCAATAAGTAACGAATACCTAGTCGGCACTAGGTAACGAATACCTAGTCGGCACTAGGTCGGCACTAGGTCGGCACTAGGTCGGCACTAGGTAGTGTCTCGGCAGACACTGTTTTCCGTTTTTCACTATTCAAATTGGAGGTACTCAACGCCGCCAATTGAATTGGATTGCATTCTCCCGAATGGGAATCGAACCCATAACCATCGCGTTCAAAGTCAGTCCATAATTTTATTATAATAAGAATAATTTAGAGAATCCCATGAAAATGTTAGGTCCACATTATTATAACACCACTTTAATCTACATAAAAATACTCTGCTCAGTATATATGTGTGTCCATAAAATATACTAATATTCGTATAAAAATAGTAAAATAGTTTATATTGGTTGATTTTTGTAGATGGTAACTATTGGCACATGAAATTCTTATTATTGATCTTATAGTTTAAATTATAAATTATGACATTTAAAACACGTATTCCTCATTGTTTATTAAGATCTTGAATAAACAAACAACAAACAACTTGCAAATTACAAATTTGTTAAAGAAAATACAAAATTGTTATTTCTTTGACATTATGCTAAAATACTATTTTTATTATTGTACAGTAAAGTCTTACAATATCCCGTTAATACGCAAAAGATTTTATTATTTAAGTATATTAATAATATTTTGGTCAATTATGTCAAGGCACGGATTTTTGTTGATGTATTATATATTTAAGATTGAATAGTCTAGTAAACAACACGTTCAAATTGAATAGTCTAGTAAAAACGCAGATAGTTTAATATCCTCAATCTACACATTTTTAAATATTTTTAGTTTTCCTAATTTATTCAATAGTATTTTATATTCATATATTATACTGCAAAATATCAGATCTGCTATTATATTATTTACACTAAATACAACTAGGAACGTCCGTTACCGGATTTAAATACATTTTCTACATTGACATTAATTTTGGCGCGAAAATGGAGTTGACATTTCGATAGATTTATATATTACTTATATGCTACATAGTTTCCTAAATAAAATATACTTAACCTTATTAATTATAAAACACAGCTTCGTTGATTTTCAATATAAATCACTTTATTTTTTTATTATTTTTTTCATCATATGGCAACCCCAAAATAAATAAATACGAACAATTGTCCAAAAATAAACGTTCTACAGTTAATCCTCACCCGCATAATTAAATCACCCAAATAATATATATCTTTTGGTTATATAATTCTGTAGAATATGTAGGTACATTATATAAAAAAAGGAAATAATATAATAAAATAAATGCTTTGTATGTACTGAATACAGCAAAATGCTATAACGCTTGGCTGCTACATTTAAAATAAAAAACTTGATAATCTATATAAATATTACATAAAACTTTTCATTTAATATTATTACTTTAAACTGTCCAAGCTTGGTAATAAAATAAATATTATTACAATACAATGGCAACACCTACTCACATTTAAGCACCAAAATGGCAACACAATTCAATTAATTTAGCTCTTAAATGGTAAATAATTACAAATAAATGAGCTATTATTTACTTTTAGGGCTAACGTTTTATTCACTATATTCGAAGTAGGTAGTGTGCAATTGAAGTTTCTAGAAGGATCTAGATTTTGGGGTAAAATATTGCATTTTAGGGATAAGCCGTCAATTTTTTTGGAGACTGCGGAAGAAGGGTTGTCCAAAGCTGCAATGTCTTCTGGTTTGAAGATTAAAGAACCCCAAGTGGGATAAGCTCCCCATACGATAAGGGTTGATATAATTTTAGGGCCAATACCGCCGATAGCCTGAAAATATATAAAATAAAAAAAATTAATTCAATCTTTGGAGAGGAAATCATTATCAATTTTAATTAAATTTATTTTAATTTATGTACATTTTTTTATAATTTTTTCGGAGTTTAAAATCCAATTTGAGCCATTCCGTTTATTAGGTACCTAAATTGTAGTATAGAGAAAATTTTTAGTATATAGAATGCAGGCTATGGTCATATATGGTCGATCGAGTCAGATATTTTGTTTAATAATGTAATCAGTAAAGTAGCAAATGATTGTAATAACTATAAAATATGAAACTTTTCTATATTTACGATATGTATAGACACTAAAATACAAGCGTCTAAACCGCTGGATGTGTGTCGATTCATACAAAATGGCCGCCACAGCCAAGTGAATAAATAATCAAAATGGTAATGGCAGAGTGGCATTTACCAAAAAATTGCTAAATAAAACATTTAAAATATTAAAAATAAAAACTCACCATCTTAGAAGTAGGTATGTGAGCAACACCAGCAACGATGGCATTGGGGGGAGTCCCCACCGGCATGTGGAAGGCCATAGAGCACGCGAGCGTTGCTGGGATCATGAGGTAGCGGGGGTCCATGTCCAGGGTACGGGCCTGTAGTGTCAAAACAAATAGAGATTACTTTTAGAGATTTTATTAGATTTTGTCATTTTGTTTTTAAAATTGTATTGTGTTCTTTAATTTGTTTCTAATCTGAGATATGAAAGATATATAAAACACTGCGTGTGTGTGGTGTGGCTTAACATAGTGGTTTATTTTTCTGGAGAGAGAGAGTTTTGACAAAAGCCTTGATAAAATCATTCTACCGAGTGAAAATTGAACCCACAACCACCGCGTTTCGTCAGTTGCTGTTCCAATATAACACATACATATATGTACATTTTTTTTTATTTTATTTAGACAGAAAGTTTCTATTAAAACAAAGTATATTATGTCCTGCCACCCGCAGTATTTCTAAAATAGTCGGAAAATGTTCTCCATCTTCCAGGCTGTCTGTCGGAGTGTCCTTAAATTATGGTCTTTTATAGTATTATATGACAATACTTTTTTTATATAGCTTCACGCTGTATCTCGCACATAGCAGGGTAGGCAGAGGGAATATGGGAAACCTAGGGTCAAGACTCAAGAAAAGCTGTTCACCGAAAAATAAAACTGAACAGTAATACTAATTCTAACAAACGTTTCTAATTCTAACAACGTCACCCTTCGTCTTGCTTCCAGAGAAAAATTAATATGTATAAAATAAACACCATTAAAAAACAATCACAATAAAACTCACCATATTGGCCAAAACCGGTAATATCAGGTTAGCTATGGCAACATTAGAGGTGAACTCAGTAATAAACTGAGTGACCAACACTACCACCAACAACACTAGTGACGGTGGAAGGCCATGGAGGCCGTTGAGAGACGCCCCTATCATTGAGGATAGACCTGTTGCTTTACTGCCTTCTGCTAGGGCGAAGCCGCCACCTAGACAAAAAAGTCATTTTTGATTATATTGTCTTACTTATATTATAATTTTAATATTATAAATATGTTTACACACAAAATTAGCATACAGGCCAGAATTTATGTAAAGATTTTGTATAATTTAGTGAGCGATTCCGCTTTTGGTTCGCTAGTTTTTTATATTTTTTAAACATTATTTCACACAAAATAGACATAACTAAAATTGCGTATGACAAGTGAGGGCTCTCTGGTACATTGCTACATAATTAAGATTAAAATCTATTCTATATATTTTATACCCTTCCTCAAAAAATGAACTATCAAACACGACTTTAAATTTTCATTTGGAACGTGTTATTTCTTAGATTAACACGTTCAACCAAACAAACTGTTTAGCATAAAATGTATTTATGTTAATATTATATATAAGTAAAGACAGATATTAGGCCTAACTAAAAAAAACAGTGACTTACCCAAGAGGAATAGCAATCCCCACGGGATCTTCTCCTTCAGGATGTTCCATGTCACAACGCTAGGAGATGGTTTCGACATCGCCAATTCCTCATCTAATAAGAAATTTAGACAAACTATAATAAATATTCAAATATCGTCGCAGCACATTGGAACAGCGTCTGAGTTTATCGCGGCGGTTATAGATTTAATCTCCACATTGGGATATTTAAATGACTTCACATTTAAATCTCGATTTCCCATCAATTTCGGGTATAAAAAAACGATGCAGCAGTTCCGGAGATAAGCCCGGACAACAAACAAACCAAACATTTTAAAATACTTTCTTTTTGCTTGGATATAGTAAAAATAACTATATAAATTGGAAAAAACTATTTTTAATATTAAAATAGTTTATTACAGAATATATACTTACAAGATGCTGAGGACGACAAGAATTTGACAAAGTCCACCGACATGGGGAGAATGAACATAAGTATCACTATAAATATGGAAACCACGCCGTCTTTCACTTTCCTGTAAAAATAAAAAGAAATAAAAATTTATTAATAAAAAATGTGTTTTAATAATCAAGTTATCCGTTTTCGAAATTTGTAATATCGTTTTTTTTAACACTTTTTTTTCACTTCATTTCGAAAATATATGGCAGGGTAGACAGAAGGAACCTGAGAATCTAGTATTAAGACACTCCGTTCTTATTAGGACATATCCGTTCCACACTATTTGCCGCCAATTCTGGCGGCAAGCAATGCTGTTGGCATTGCGTGTTAAGTCACGGAACCCCACGCCGCGCTTTTCCTCGACACCAAAACGAGAAAATAAAAATATTAAATATTTCATTTCCTCGAGTGCGAATCGAACACACAACCTCGTTCAGAGCCTCACGCTTGTGCTTCTGCGCGACGCGTGGCCTCCAACTAAAATGTTCATTGAAATATCCATTATCAACACTTACAGAGTAGTAATGAGATCTGCCCATCCAGGTATAAAGCCAGGCTTTCTAAATATGTACAGGAACACTGCTAATATGAAGAGTGAACCGGAAGCCTTGGAAACAATTAAAATTACATTTTAAAAAAGCTATTTTCAAATAAACTGAATATTTAACTTCGCCTAGTTATAATGATGTAAACGGCAATTGAGTTCAAAAGAAAGACTTTTTTTTCAGCTTGACGCTGCTTCCCGCTCATAGCAGGGTAGGCACTGGGGAAATGAGGGCCGAAAGTTGAGACACTCCGTTCCCATTATGGCAAGTCCATTCCCAGTTATCCACCGAAATCTGGATGCATTTTGTATTGAGTTGCGGAATCCAACGCCGCTCTTTTGCCTCAACACTCTTCACAGAGCAAAGAAATTAAAATATCAAATATTTAATTTTCTCGAGTGAGAATCGAACCCACAACCGTTTAATAATTAATTGATAATAGCCAAGTTGGCTACTATTTAAAATATAAGTTAAATACAGCGATATCTTAGTAAAGAAGCCCATGAAAAAAGAAAAAAACCTACCTTTTCATGGAATGTGACCGGACCCAACCCCTTGTACTGTTCCTTGATAATCTTCATAGTGTTGAGGGATCCTGTCGACGCTCTGTTCACTCTCTTGGCTGCTTCGCTGTTTGGCCTAAAATAAATATAAAGAAAATAAAAAATAAGGCCTTTTCTCACTTTGATGGAAACTTCATTTTCCTATTTTATATGTATAAGTAAGTGCAAATTTCAAACTATGTCAATATCTTCATTTGGATTGGTATCTTGTAGTAAATCAAGCAGAAGCCACTGTGGTACATTTATGGCGAGTACACGCGATGGTTGTAGCTTCGATGCTTACTTGCTCAGACATGTTAAGATTTTACACTATATGTCTCTCCCCATATGATGAGCATTAGGCAAGTTACGTCAGCCTTGTCACTATAAGGTCATTTCTCGAAAAACGTTCGAAAACTGGAGAATGAAAAGTATTAATACTATTTTAATTTTTCTTTTTCAGACAGCTCCACGCTGTATCTTGTTTATATATATCATGGTAGGCAGAAGGAACATAATGTAAAGACACTCCGTTCCCTACATTGCGTGTTGAGTGGTGGAACTCAACGCTGCGTTTTGCTTTGTCACCAGAGCGACGAACATATTAATGAATAGTAATTAATTTCCCCGACTGGAAACCGACCCCACAATCACTGCGCCACGACGGCCTCTTTTTCGATTTTGTCCTGCTAAATGCTAAAATAAAAAATGAAGTAGATTAAATAATTAAATAAACTTACCTAAATAATCCCATAAAAGTAACTTGAAGTGATATCCAAACTAATAGCTGCATGAGCAGCATCGGCGGCGTGCTGTACGCCATGAACCAAAAGAAGTCAACTGAGCCGGACACTTCGGGGAATTCCCTGGAAATTAAAAAATATATTAATATAAGAATAATATGTAGATATTATAAATTTTAATATTTAATTTTTAATACAATGGTAGCTAAATAAATATACATATAATAATTGCTAAACTGAAAACTATAAATATAGAACTACATCAAGAAATAGCTCCTTCCTTTCAAATGTTTATATTTTCCTTTTATACATTTACTACTTATTGAATATTTTTCGAAATCAATTCTCTCAAATAAATACAATATAAGAAAGAAAATATATAACAAATTAACTTTAAATCAGCTTTACACTGTATATCCCGCATACAGCAGGGTAGGCAGAGGGAGCCTAGTGTTAAGACACTCCGTTCCCCACTTTACGCCGAGTTCTGGAGGCATTGCATGTTGAGTGGCGGAACTCAACGTCGCGCTTTGCCTCGACACCAAAGCGAAGAATTGTAAATATTTCCTCGAGTGGTGATCGAACCCACAACCAGTCGATTCTACAGTCACACTTAGTGCCCCTGCGCCACGACTGGCCTCAAAATACTAATAATAATAATCTTTATTTCAGACTTTTTGGATCCATATAATTTTGTTAATATATATTTGCTTAACCTATGTTAGTACACAATTATTATAATTTATTTATTTATTTATTATTTATGATCTATTGAGTTCATATGTATATAATTCCAGTGCCTCCATAGGGGGCTTTCCATTTTACATACCAATGTGCTGAGGAGAGTGTTAATATTGCTCGTGAACCTATCTATTACAGACGCGACCCGCTTACGAATGATTGCGTAAAAATCATCAACTCCTGCCTCTGCGAACATCGTTGACGCACTGCAATAAATAAATCAACTTACGAATCAAAAATGCCTTTGAATGCTGAATTAGTAGCGGTGCCCACGAGCGTACCGGTGCCGCCCAGCGTCGACGCGTACGCTATACTCAGGTAGTAGCAGATTGTTATATCGCTGGGCAACGGCGGTCTAAATGGAAGTAAATATATTTAAGTTAAACGATAAATATTATACGTATACATATTTTTATTTAAAAAGAATATATTGAAAATGAAATTTAAAAGTTCTTTTTGTTTTTTTTTTACTTTACGTTTATATTATAGCAGGGTAGACAGAGGTGAATCAGTGTTAAGACACTCCAATCGATGCACTCAACACGGCGCTTTTGCGTTGGTACCAGAGCGTAGAAATGAAACTATAAATAAATAATAATTCATTCCTCCAAGTTGGAGTCGAACCCATAACCGTTGCTTTACAATCATACGCCGTATACATATTATGGCCGTGCGCCACGATGGCCCGAGTATAATATAAGAAAATTAGATATAATATTAAAAAAAAAAACAAAACCACGGATTAAGTTAATGTAGTGTTATAGAATTAAAATAAAAAAAAAAGCGATGACGATACAAAAGTTACCTACTCCATTTTCTTACAAAGAAAATTGAGTAACTGAGCTGCCAGCACATACGAGTACTAACTCACTAAACAAAAGCAAATACAACTTACTCTTCCTCAACATGTTTGTCTTGTTTCACATCTTTGCCATTTTCTGGGAGCGCATTTTTCTTATTAACGTAGACTTCTCCTAAGCCTTGCTGCAAAGAAATATAAAAAAATTAAATAACTTAATCTATCCTTTCCTTTTCTGAGGGCAAAGCACGGCGCTGATTTCCGCCACTCAACACGTAATGCCTCCAGAATTTGACGAAAAGTAAAAACGGAAGTGCCTTAATGGGAACGAAGTGTCTATTGACTAGGTTCCCAGGTTGCCTTGCCTACCATCAAAATCTTACAAAATACATTCACATTATTTGTTTTATAAAAATATTTTTGTAACAAAACAACTATATACCTGTTCAAAAACTTCAAGAATGGCATCAACTATTGGTACCATCATTGTGGTAGCGGC
The DNA here is from genome assembly GCA_013403705.1 of Heliconius hermathena. NCBI lineage: Eukaryota > Metazoa > Arthropoda > Insecta > Lepidoptera > Nymphalidae > Heliconius > Heliconius hermathena. Next base: position 447,802 of record JAAIXJ010001888.1, on the reverse strand, counting down.
GGCGTTCGACACCCACATCGATATGAACATTGTAACGAATGTCAATCCCAGGTTTAGTCTAAAATAAGAAAATCAAAGAAAATTAGATTTTTTATGGGCTAATAGAATATATATTTTGTTATTTCATTCCCTGGTCTTTCCTCTTTTTACAATAAAGGCACAGTAATTCAACAAGTTTTTTGCCTATTTGGAAATATCACTTGCTTTTTTTACACAAATCAAAAAATACCTATATGATATATATGTATATGATATATATATATATATATATATATATATATATANTTCCTCCGCAATCGATCCTCGCTCTGGTATCGAGACAAAGACTCCGCCACTTAACACGCAATGCCTCCAGAATTAGACGACTAACAGAAGTGTCTTAATAAAAACACTAGGTTCCCTGGGATTCTCTGCCTTGCTTGCTAGTGCGAGATATAGCGTGAAGCTATTCTTCTAATGACACTGGCCCAGAATTATAACTTTATATCGAAAAATTAATTACATCTCGGAAACATAAAAGATAAAATATTGAATCATCAATGCTAAATATCAATACAATCTTACGTACCGTCTGTGTGAGCATCCAACCACTTGTACAGTCCATAAAGCGATCCTCTTAGGTAACCTAGAATGCTGCACCCCAGCAGCTATCATGAGACCTCCCATGAACATCATGTTAGTCTCCTTCATGTATGCTGCGCAGGTCCTATCAGAGTCCAGAATGCCCATAGTCGGAAACAGAACGATGGGTAACATTGAGGTAACTGGGAGAGGTAGTAACTCAAGTACCCAATACGTAGCCATTATTAGGACTACGTACATACATCTGAAAGCCTGAAAAAAAAACAAACATTAAAAAGTGTTAAAAAATAACCAAGAGCAGCAAGTGGTAAGTTTTTCACAATTTTCTAAATGATATAGACAATTCAACGATCTATGCTCTATTTGTATTTTGTCTTAGTCAGGAAAATAAAAATGTTTACAAACATAAACATTTTCTTGAGGCCAGTCATGGCGCAGGAGCACAAAGTGTACCTGTGAACTGACTGGTTGGGGATTCGATCACCACTCGAGGAAATTTAATATTTATTTACGTGTATATTTTCATATTTTTGCTCTGGCGTCGAGCCAAAGCGCGGGGTTGAGTTCCGCCACGCAACGCTTCCAGAATTCGGCGGAAACTGGGGAATGGAGTGTCTTAACACTAGGTTCCCTCTGCCTACCCTGCTGTGTGCGGAGGATATATCGTAAAGCAAAAAAAAAATCTCTGAAATGATCGAACCCACGACCATCATAGTGTATTTGTGTACGTCAGAGAGTTCCCAATGACGTCAAGATTATCCTTTTTTTTTAATCTAATCTATAAAAATATTTACAAAGTCTTATTAAATTAATAAAGAACTTACCTTTGCTGACTCTGAAGTAGTATTCATAATGGGTATCGGCAACAAAACTAGCGGCGTGAGCACCACTATTACTGCTTTCCAGTAAATCGAAAAGAATAAACTTAATCGTTGCCATAACGTCGCACTTGATCTTCCTTTGTTGAAATAATATGTAGTGCCACTAAAAAAAATATTTTTAATAAAATCATTTATTTGCATATTTATATTTTAGTAAACCCTTATGAAACTAGCATTAGGTATGTGTAATGTATTTTTTAAAGTGCTTCTAAAAAGGTGTATAAGAAACAATATATGTATGATTAAATTTCGCGCAAAACAGTTAAAACTTTATGCCAGCAATAAAAATACAATCGCAATTATTAAAACAAAAAAATAGAATACTTCGATTTACTTAAGTAAAAAAAGTATTACCGATTATCTTCATTAGCGAGTCCATTTTCCGCTGTTGTAGACATTTTTCAAAATTGATTGTAGAAAAATATAAAAATAATACGATTTCTTGATTATCTCATTCTCAACTGCATCTGAAAAGAATAATAGATTGTTTTTATAAAATGTATACATTAAAAATATTTTCATGAAATGGAATAGACTTGGACTTTGATGGTAAAATATCATGTGTTATGATTATATGTCAGAAAAGCGTAATTGAGTCCTTCAGGGTGAAAATATTAAAATAAAAGAAAAACACGAAACAATAAACATTTGCATTATAAANATATATATATATATATGTTAAGAATATAATTATTTTTCATATATTTAAATATATTAACTACGCCGTCACATCATATAATTTTAACAACACGTTGTACGAAATGCGTAAAATGGGATTATTAAGTATGATATTTAATCTGTATTAGCGTTGAAACGTCAAAGTCATTCTAATTTGACAGCCGATATCAAAATCGAGATTAAAAACAACTTTAATTTTTCTTTGATTATAAATAATATAAATGGACTATATACTAAATATATTAGTATTCATTTGTTAAAATATTTGTTATATATTTTGATTATTCTAATGTGAATATCTGATAGTGTATTGAATTTCAAAATGCAGAAACAAGACGGCTCATCCGAGGCAGAAGGTAAGATTAGTTTCACTTTAAAGACTATAAAATTTTACTAGATTTTTTAGTTACTTATAAAATAACAACACATACCCAACGTTTCATATGAATATAACTTACAATTGTATAAAATTGTAGTCTTTACAACTCACTGCTACGTTTTTCTGTTTACACACACTTTCTTGTTATGATGAAGCTAGTATATGCATCAAAGCATTAAATACTCGATTTGTCGTCATATAAATGGATTGAGAAGTGTAAATAACAAAATAAGGAATATGTTTTCAAAACTGAACGTAATATAATTAGTATTACTGCAAGTCGTCATTTACTAACATATTATTTTACATATTACTAGTGCAAAACAAACATATATAAATTTTAGATGTTAGTAAAGAATAAAATGTTTTTTTTATACACATATCTTGTATGAGTAAATATTAAAAGTTTTGACACTTAGATTCAACTATTTGGAATAACAGATTCCTGATGATTTATTTTGTAAATTTTCGTATAATTAAAAATCTCACTTTCTGCCTAATTTTCCAAGCAATGTGTACAAAAGAAGAAGCATCAAAGTAATTAATTTCCTACTCTGGGAAATAACAACCAACATTTTTACTGTCAGCGATTTGAAAGAATAATAAACATTTTTAAATTGTTTAAAGTATAAAATAGTTAGAAAGAAACAATTTAATATATGTTGTATATTAATCCATGATTGGTATAAATTATTGACAGTATTATGTAATTCTAACAAGATGTGTGACATATTTCTTAAGTAACAGAGGTTATGCGTAGCTTGTTTAATGACAAAGTTAATTGATCTGTATACAGATTATTTTAATGCAGTTTACATGTTTATTATGTAATCCTATAAATATTTCTTATTGATGATACATATATTACACAAGTGTTCTGTAGAAACCAGCTTCTAGAATCTAATTCTAATATTTATTTGTTTATTTTAAAAATTATTAAAGTGAAATAATACAATGATATGTATAACATATCAAAATAAAACCTAACAGGCCTTTGAGTGGAGCAGCGAATGAATTATTCCCATTTCTCCACTCAGGTCTTTTGTCACACAGTGTCTTGACACTAGGTTCTCATTGTCTACTCTGTTATATATGGCATAAATGGTGGGATAAAACAATCTATTTGGTTTAATTTTTTCAAATACTATGACTTGAATGAAACTCTGAACATTATATGAGTATTATTCTATTCTTACAAAGAGGTCAGTGTTTAAGACATCACATTTTTTTAAAATTTTTTTTAGAATATTTTCCAAAGATCCGACCATTCCTTTTATACAGTTTGAATCAACAATTATAACACAATTAGCTGTGTATTATATTGTATAAAAAAATATATATTTTTAACTTTTCTTTACATATTATGTGAAATGGCTAAGGATAATCTTTTATATAATAATTCATATTATTAAGCTAGTAGCTTAGTATATTAAGCTGATGAAAATAAAGAGAGGAGGCTAGTAGTAGCGCAAGGGCACAAAGTGTGACTGTAAAAACGATTGGTTGTGGGTGCGATTCCCACTCGAAGAAATGAAATATTTATTTACATTTAAATTTTCATTTCCTCGCTAGGGTCTGGAGGCAAAGCGCGGCATTGAGTTCCGCAACTTAACACGCAATGCCTCCAGAACTTGGCGGAAAATGTGGAATGGAGTGTCTTAACATCAGGTTCCCTCTGCCTACCCTGCTGTGTGCGGGATGTAGCGTGAAACTGATTTATTGATTTTATTTTTTTTAAAAAAGAGAACCATTCCTGGATGTTTAGTTTAATAACAAAACTGGAGATAATATGAACCTATATTAAATATTGACATCACAATCTTAATGCAACAAATTAAGACAACTTAGCAACAATATCTTCAAGGATTGTTTATATCAATAAAATTTTATTGAAATGCAACTGTATCTAAACAAAACTATTTATTTAATTTAAATAAACATTCGCTCACTTCGCTCTGGTGTCGAGGTTAAGCGCGGCGTAGAGTTCTGCCACTCAACACGCAATGCCTCCAGAATTCGGCAGAAAGTGGGGAACGGAGTGTCTTAACACTAGGTTCCCTCTGCCTACCCTGCTGTGTACGGGATACAGCGTGAAGCTGAAATAAACATTGGGAATGATGCACGTATAAGTCACTCGGGTCAACGCTGAAGCCATAGTTCGGTAGCTATGTGCATAATGCATACCAACGCGGGCATTCATTTTACGGTTGAAATAATATAATGCAATTAGTTGGCAAGGACAGATTGTGTTTTTTATAGGAAAAAAATACTTGTTTTACGATAAATTGTTAATCTTTTTTATTTAGTGAGTATAAATAGTGTTTATTCATCAGTTGCAGTTGGACAGCGTCTACCTGTAAGGCATGGTTGTGGGTTCGATTCCCATTCGAGTTATATATTTTAATTTCACCAATACGATTCGTGTTCGAACGAAAGTGGAAAACAGAGTGTTTTGACACAATGTTCTCTTTTCTTACCCTGTTATTTGCGGATACTATGATAAAACTTAAACTTGTAGTTTTTGCAATCTTTGAATTGCTTCTAGTAGATTTTCTAATAGGACTATACAAAAAAAGAGTACTTCTATATGATCAGATCAGTTCTTAATTTATGGCGCTTCGAGCGTGCCAGTTGAGCACTATTGACTCCGCCAATGTAACGTTGTATGGAGAACACACGAAGGAGATCTTACGGTAAAAAAGAGACTATATTACACAATGTGAGAGTGCATGTTAAAAAGAGCTTCAATATGGTAATCTAGTTTTTACATAGTGAGATATGTCATATCTGCCGCAGTCCTAATCTTTTGCAAACCGGAAATATCTTGTAGTTCATTATCATTTAATCTAGACTTTGTAAAAGACAGTTAATAGTTTATAACTTGATTTCAGCTTAATTATACGCATACGACCATTAAAATTGATAAAAGCAATGTCTCTTTATAATGTCTCTAGTATAAAGATGGAGCTCTCTGTGTCGTCTAAATTGTAAAAATCCAGTGTCTACTCCAAAATGGTCTGGTGGTCAGCTCAGAATTTTTACATATAATTTAAATTAAAATTATTAAAAAATTTGGTTGAAAAATTAAAAAAGCAACATTTAAACAAAATAATTAATTCAAGGCTAAAAACAAGAAAGTGTAGCAATTTTGCACAACTTTTTTACATATAGTATTTAAAATTCGTACTATATTATCATTAAACCTCACTGAATATTGTATCTATTATAGATATTGTCTAGTTAATATGTATTTAAATAAATTTAAATGAAACCGACAAATATAAAATAACAAACGAAAACGTTTTTTTTTTAAATAGAACACACTAACAGCAGATGCTTTTATTAACAAAATTTCTAACTCTTCTATTAACGAAATTACTTTGGAAACGGAGACTTTTTCTCCGAGAGATCTTTTGTAATTTACACGAACGATGTTGCAAGCGTCAACTAGTACATAAAGTTATAAAACACTAACCTCTTTTATTACACAAATAAGCCTCGACTTAAAAAAAATTACAACTCATAAAACTCGTTAAGTAATCTAAATTAGCTAACGTAATAAATTCTTTATATAATTGTGTCATAGTGGTGGCGCATATTTGTAATAGGTAAATTTAAAATTGGTAGGTTTAAAGTTATTTCTCGTCTCTAAGTAAAAATAAAAAATGGAGTGATTTACCACTACATTCCTTTTGTTTATATTTAAATATTTTAAAAAAAGGCCAGTCGTGGCGCAGGGGCACAAAGTGTGACTGTAAAACCGACTGGTTGTTCGTTCGATCCCCACTCGAGGAGATTAAATATTTACTTAAATTTATATTTCCATTTCTTCGCTCTGGTGTTAAGGACAAGCGCGGCGTTGAGTTCTGCCACTCAACACGCAATTCCTCCAGAATTCGGCAGAAAGTGGGGAACAGAGTGTATTAACACTAGGTTCCCTCTGCCTACTCTGCAGTGTGCGGGATACAGCGTGAAGCTGAAAAAAAAGTTAATATAAAAAATGGAGTGATTTATCACTACATTCCTTTTGCTTAACTGTCAAAAAATGATACGTAAATATTTTAAAAAGTTTACTGTAAAGCAATGGGACTGTGTGCGAGTGTACAATAGATAACTATAGATTAAAAAATAATTATTCCGAAATTCAGTATCAAATTTGAATGATAGCGAGGGTTGTGGATTCGACACCCGCTCGGGGTAAATAATTGTTATCATGTCTTCGTTCTGGTAACTAGACAGCGCTACACGAGTTTCGCCACTCAATATGCAATCTTGTAAACTGGAGGACAGTGGGTGACGGAGAGTAACAGACATGGGTTTCATTTCTCCGTCACTCCTTCATCCAAGCCGCATGGTCTCTACAAATAACAAGTAAAGTAGAGAAAAATGAATACTTTAAGCACAAAGTTCTGACGTCGCTATATAACAACAACTTAACTTAACTTAACTTAGCTTCACGCTTTATCCCTTGCGGGGTAGTCAGAGAGAACGGAGCGCCAAACGCTACGGTCATCAACAACTTGTAGAAATACTTTAAAAACTATTCTACAAAGCCCTACAAAATCTTTGTTATTTTGAAGTCTTAAATGCATTTACTGTGAAGTCACGTGTCTATATACGTATTTAGTTATATTAAAAAAATCCTCTACAATCTGTTCACGTGAGGCATCAGCATACAATATGGTCACCTACGCCCTGTGACGTTATTACGAGAAATCTACAAACTAAATTTAAAAAAATAAATAAACACAAGCTAAATTAAATATTTAAAATAAACATTCAAATCACTAAAAAAAATACGTGGTCAGTGGACATTTAATTCATTATTATAATTTTCTTTTATAATTATTTGAAGCTTATAATATCATTTTTATGTTTATGCATGCGATACCACGAGTCCAGTAGTGGCTCAGGGGTACGAACGCGTGACTGTAAACATGACAGTTTGTCGGTTCGAATCCCATTCTAAGAAATTAAATATTTAGTCCGTGACGAGGCAAAAGCGCGACGTTAAGTGCCACCATTCAACACACAATGTTTCCACAATTCTGCAAGAAGTGGGGAATGGGAGTGTCTTAATGAGAACGGAGTGTTACACTAACTTAACACTAGATTCCCCGGTTTCCTCTGCCTACCCTGCTATGTAGGCGAGTTGATTTTTTTACTTATTTTTACCCGGAATTCCGGTTTGTTGAATGGCTGATCTAAACGGCGCCATTTATTTTGCCAGACCAAAAAAAATTAAATAATTCAAATAATATATTAATTCATTGCCCTAAGCTGGATTGAAGCCACAACCATTGCGTGCAATTGACATTTATAAATATATCAATATATTTTTTACAAACCTCATATTTTTAATTTATTTTGGAACTTCGGAATAAAATATATATTGACTAAAAATATTTTTAATCATCATCTAAAAAAACGCTTAATATAATAGATATTAAGCGTTTTTTTTTCTCAATTTCTCGAGAAATTCAATTTGGTGAGAGCACAATTTAGTATTTTGGTGTTATTTTTCATAATCGATCCCTAACAAGAAGTGACAACCTTTAACGCCCAATATTAATAACCTATCTCCAACATCCAATCTCCAATCTAGAGATTGGATAGATATATGAAACACTCTAAGATTGACGTTGGAGATAGGTTATTAATACTGGGCGTAAGTCACTTTGTTCATCGCTTCACGCTTTAACTCGGGACATTTTATATCTATTTTTCAGTCACGAATCACGAGGCACGAGGCGAGAGTTTCTTTCATAAGAATTTGTTTAGATTTTGTTAATTATATTATAAGAGCTATCGTGGCGTAAGAGCACAAAGTGTGACTGTAAAATCGACTGGTTGTGGGTTCGATCCCCACCTGAACAAATTTAATATTTATTTACATTTATATATTTCATTTCTTCGCTTTAGTGTCGAGGCAAAGTGCGGCGTTGAGTTCCGTCGCTCAACGCATAATGCCTCAAAGGTGGGTGGCAAAACTAGGCGGCAAGTAGGGAACGGAGTGTCTTAACACTAGGTTCCACCTGTCTACCCTGCTGTGTGCGGGATACAGCGTGAAGCTGATTTTAGATTGATTATATTATTAAATTCTTTTTGCCCACAACAACATGAAATACTCGAGGCTCTCTTTAGGCCGCCGTTGCGTAGGGGCAGAAGGGATTGTAACGCGACGGTTGTGGTTTCGAGACTCACTCGAGGGAATGAATATTTTAATTTCTTCGCTCCGGCAACAAGGCAAAAGCAAAGAGTTAAATTTCGCCACCCAATACGCAATGCCGCTAGAATTCGGCGCAAAGTGTAGAGTGGAGTGTCTTGACACTTGGCTCTCTCTGCCTACCCTGCTACATGCGACATACAGCGTGAAGCTCAAAAAAAAAAGAATTTAATAGAACAGAATGATTATATAATCAAATTCTTTTTGTTTACAATAACATAAAATACTCTAGAGATTTATAAAGATTGTATCGTAAACACAATAACACGCAGGTATTGCGTTTTACTATAGTTAAATGTCAAGTTAATTTCACATGCCGAGTGTATCGCGTCGGTTCCGTATTGTTACGAATACATCTGGGACGCGTATCGTATTTATACATATTGGATTTGAACTAGCCATTGTGTTTCATAGTTGTGGGACAATAATCCAAGTACATACAATAATCCAAGTAGGATTATTGTTTAATTTTATTGTAGTTTGTAATATTTTATTTTAATCTCTGGTATCGAGGCAAAGCGCGGCGTTGAGTTCCGAAACTCAACACGCAAGGATTCAGAATTCGATGAAAAGCAGGGAGTGTCTTAATGGGAACAGAGTGATACACCATGTGAGATACAGCGTGAAGCTAAGTCAAAAAAATAATAATAATCACTACATAATATCGTTCTCCAACGATAGGTTTATAAACCTAACGTTATGGATTATATAGTATAATTTAGGTATAGCTAGGTAGGTTCTATATTAAAGGAGTAATACCTCATACCTAAAAGTTGAGAATTTGAAGTAAGCATTAATTGTACCAAATTAAACAAAGCAATTTCAACCTTTTATTCTAAAATAAAGTCATCTTACTGAATTTACGTTTTCAAAAACCGAAAAGTATAATTTGACTTTGTTCTAACATCTAAACTTGCGCTACAAAAAAAAATTAAAATACAACATGAAAACTACCAACCGCTGAAAAAGTATTTCAGGAATCAGTAAACAACTCGCCAGCAATAAATTACATCCATCTTCATATTACAGCTCCGAAGTCCAAGGCAAAGGAGTTCGTGTAATGTTTAATGTGGGGTCAGTGGGGCTGGGGGCGTGACCGGCTTGCGTCACAATCTACGCATTTGAATCAAAATAGATTTAGTTATATAGTCTATCACTAGTCGGTTATAGTGTTACATAGGAGGGTGTGGTGTATCTATACGATGAACGCGCTAATCTCAGGAACTACTTACGTTAATCGATTTGATGTGACTAACTGTACCTGCGGTCACAGTTACACTACTCTTATACTTACAAGCAAAATAGAAGTACTATTTTACCACTATGGGCATATGAATAAACTTGCCACTTCAAAAATACTACTAAAATTTACTCTGAAAAATAAGACTTACATGAACATATATATTTAAAACCAAAATCCAGGCCTTCCTCCCCAGAAAATATCCCTTGATAAGATCGTGTCGTGTCGAGTCGTATATAAAATCTATTCTATTATAAAGTAGACCGAACTGTGAAATGGATGGAATGCAATGGAGGGCGTGGTGAGTTGCGTAATAAGTGAATTCTTGAGAAACATCTGTTTAAATATTTACTTGAAAGAATTATGCAAGTGGATTTTCTTATGTTATTTCTTTTTTGTTTTAATTTTTTTTGTTTTGGATCTATCATGTCATGTCAACATGACATGATTATTTTTATTTAATCGTTAAACTTGCAAAAGTTTTTTTTGTATAATACGCAAAATAAATAAATAAATCAGCTTCACGCTGTATCCAGCACACAGGAGAGTAGGCGGAGAAAACCTAGTGTTAAGACACTCCGTTCCCCACTTTCTGACGAATTCTGGAGGCATTGCATGTTGAGTGGCAGAACTCAACGCCGCGCTTAGCCTCGACACCAGAGCGAAGAAATGGAAATATAAATTTAAGTAAATATTTCATCTCCTCGAGCGGGGATCGAACCCACAACCAGTCGGTTTTACAGTCACACTTCGTGCCGCTGCGCCACGACTGGTCTCATTTTAAATACTAGTGTATGCAAAATCTAAGCTGATTAATGGCTGACATTGAAACAATGTTTAATTAATTACTTTGAAGCATAAGTAATGAGCGTGAAAATACTTTCAATAACGCGACACGTTTATTTTTTTTACGACATATTTAAATGGCGTGACAAAATTTAAGTGTTAAATTTTTTATAGTCTATGCCATTTCCGGTTGTTCTTTATTCTTTTTCTGTCTTATTAATTTCTAGGGTTCCGTACTTTTTTAAAGTGTGGTCGGTCCGTCTGTCTGATTGTCTGTCTGTCTGTCGAGAGGATTTACCTCAAGAACGTTTGGAGATATCCAACTTAAAAAACAGATTTGGCCGTTTATATCACAAAAAACACGTATTTTGACACTATAAAGGGAAGTAAATTTAATAGAGTACCCAATTCATTTTCCAGTTTACCTAGAATTATGAAATTTGGCACCTAGCATCTACAGTACCTGTAGACCGGTCTACAGGTACTGTAGTTCAAGAATAAAATTTGTATATCTGTCTATACATTTGTGGTTAAATCCTAAAAAATACCAGACTTAAAAGGGGGACGAATTTTGGTATTAAAGCCGCTAGTTCAAGTCAAGTATCAGAACGAAAGGGCTCCAGCTGATCTAAGCTTGAATTTCAGAAAAAGCTCAAAACCTCCAATTTTTGTACGGAACCCTCGATTCGGGCGAGCCCGAGTCGCGCATGTCCTGTTTTTTTTAGTTTCATTTTGTATGCGGCATATAACAGCGTCGACCAATAACAGGGGAACCTGCTGTCAAATAACTTCGTGCGAAGGACGATTCACGCCTGAACTCAAACATTACAGAATGGCGGAACCGAACGCCCCACTTTGTCCCACTAAGACGAGAATACTAGAATAATTCGGTTCTCCAAAATACTATTTAAATTCATAAATATCCCCCAAGTACCGAAAATGTGTGTCGGCTGGTAAAACTTAACATCATATTGTTATATCCATATATAAACGATGAATGTATGTCCAAAGTTCCTTAAATAATCGAGCATTCATGTCCTTGCTACAGTGGGCGTTATGAGGGCGATAATAGAACCCACAACACCACAACAGATTTTTTTTATCCAACGTAGGAGTCGTAGAACTAATTAAATAACTTTGATCGCTATGCTTGAAGCGTGTTGAGTGACGTATCTTAACACTGTACTCTATTTGGTCTATCATCGCTTACCTATTATATCCAAAAATGTCCCCGTTTTAGAAGTCACTGACACTAACATTCACGTTGCTATTTAATATTTATGTCGATTCAAAATCTAGGAATATTTAATCTAGGAATTTACATACATAAATTGCGATTAGCTTCACGTCGTATTCCGTACATAGCGGGGTTGACAGAGGGTACCTGGGAACCTATTGTTAAGACACTCTAGGAACACTCAGCAGTATAAGCGTGCATCTGTAAATGCGGGGGTGGGTTTGATTTCCATTCGGGTGAATGATTTTGATATGATTATTTAATATTTTCATTTTTTCGCTGTGATAACAAAACCAAGCACGGTGTTTAATTCCGCCACTATACACGCATTGCCTCAAGAACTCGGCAGAAAGTCGAGAACGAAAATTCCAATTCTAGTCAATAGTATATATCATAACATTTTTAAATTCAAAGTTTAATGTTTTACAGCACTAGTTATCACTATTCCTTATCAGCTACAGGAACTTCCAATAGTTCAATTGTTGATATGGGTTTTTGTGTTTAATATTTATGGGGAAATGTGGTCTACATTATGTGGATGTGTTTACTGCCCTGCCTGGCAGTACTAGGAATAACCATTTAAATAATATTTATTATTTTTTAATAATAGTCTCCGAATCTAAGATTGTATGTATATGTAGCAATAACCAACCCGACATTGTGGGGTGAATCCCTACTAGAGGAAATGAAATATTTAATATTTTAATTTCTTCAATCAGATTTAGAGAAAGCGCGGTGTTGATTTCCGCCACTCAACACACAATGCCTTCAGAATGTACCAGAAAATGGAGATACAATATATAGAAATAAGTGAAAAATAAAAAAAAACACGGAGAGATATATTATTTTCTGCCCGATCCCCCAAATTGTAAAAAATGTATCACGTCGAAAAAAATCTAATATGGAACTAAAGATATTATAAGCATTGAATTCCGCCACCACACGCACAAATCCTCAAAAATTGGACAGAAAGTGGGTAGCTGAATATTTTTAACTAGATTCAAAGTACCCGCTGAAGCTGCTATTATATAAACATTTTGTTTTTCAATCAAATAAGAGTTGCGCAGTCCAACATCTCTAATAGTACTTATTGATTGAATGTATCAACTCATACGTAACTACTGCGCACCAACGCCTATGATCATCTTAAACTGCGGTGTTAATGAGACTTCATTGTCAAAATAATTTGTCTGTACGTACGCACTGTCATATAATATATGTATGAAAAATATAAAATTGTTTGTTTTGGAAGAATTCGTTTAGTCTCTTATCGTATTATGAACAGGGGAAATAGTGTTAAATGACTCTTGTTTTTTATATTTCTTCAGTCAATATTTTTTTTCCGAAGAGCCGTGTAAAGTTTCGCTGGGTCCCGATTGTTAGTGTTAATAACTATTGGTCTTGTTGTTTGGTTTTTAATTTTTATGCAGTCGAGTTTTAGTTTTTTTTATAGATAAGGCAGAAAATGGTGTGTAAGGAAATATATATATATATATNATATATAAAATATATGTACCTAATACTAATATAAAGTACTTGTTTTGATATAATAATTTCATAAGAGACGAAACACAAATTTGCAAAACAAATTATGTAAAATTGATGCCAACATAACTTTTAAAAATTTCTAGGTATTCAGAGCTTAAGGGTTTTGATAAAGCTACGTTGGCAACAATTCGTACGCGCGCGCACCCGAAATAACGCACAATATCAAGGTTAATGTTTTCATTTTCACATTCAGAAGGAGACGGTTGTTTCCTGTATTTATAAAAAAAAGACACTGTCAAGAAATATATCTTTTTCGTTGTTTTGATTTCGTCAGCTTCTTTTTAGGGTTCCGTACTTTTTAAGGAAAAAAGGAACCGTTATAAGATCACTTTGTTATCCGTCTATTTGTCTATCTGTCTGTCAAAAATCTTTATCTCAGGAACGCTTGGAGGTATCGAGTTGAAATTAAAACATATTTGGATCTACGACCCTATGATTTCCTGAATAAAACGTATTTCTACATTTACTTAAAAAAAGATATCGCCGTTTATATAACAAAAAACGTGTATTTCGACAATATAAAGAGAAATAAATTAATAGGGTACTTGCTGTTGACCTAGAATCACGAAATTAGACAACTAGATTCTACAGGTAGTACAAGTTTAGGAAAAAAATCTGAAAACTATACATTTATCGTTAAATCCTAAAAAATAATAACCTTAAAAGGGGAGTAAAATGTGGTATTAAAGCTGCGAATTCAAGTTAGGTATCAGATGAAAGGGCTCTGGCTAAGCTATGCTAAGCCTCAATTTCAGAAGAAGCCCTAGACTTCCAATTTTTGTACGGAACCCTCGTTGGGCGAGCCCGACTCGCGCTTTCCGTTTTTTTTTTCTTTGCGATGTAGCTGGACAGAAGGTTTAGAGTGTCTTTTTTATTCCACAATTTCGACAATATTTTGAGGATATTGTGTGTTGGGTAGTGTAATTTAACGCCGCATTTTGCAAAACTAGACCAGGAAGTTTAAATATATATAATAAGATTTTTTTGTGCAATAAGCATATCCACTCAAACTTATTGTGAATATTCCGACATAACTCATAAACATAAAGGTTTTCTAGCTTCATATTCATTTCATATATTAATATTAAATAATTGATTTGTTTCAGAATTTCTTAGCATAACAATGAAATAGTGCAGCTGAGCTGTGAAATATTTACCTGACATTCACTTCAATCGGGCAATGAACCGGAGCAACGTGTTACTTTGAATATATATACATACATACATAATCTTTAAAATTCTTATAGTGCACAGCGTTCTTTTCAGTTTTACCCTGTACCTCGCATTTAGTCGAGTAGGCAGAGGGAACCTAGTGTTAAGACACTCCGCCCCATTCGCGAATAGATTTGAGTTCCGTCACTCAACGCGCTATGTCTCTATTCACAGCGGAAAGAGGAGGAAAAAATATAACAGACTCAATACCGCTGTTACATATGTAACTATACCGATGTAACGGTTACATATGTAATAAAATATCTTACGAATGTGGCTTCGCTCGTCAGTGGGTTACATCAAAATTAATAACGTAATGTAAGTATAGCTACAGGCTATACTATACACGGTAACCTACAGGTTACCTCGATAAATTAACTATCCGATACAAAAAAAATCCAATTTGTACTAGTAGTTCCTGAGATTAGCGGGTTCAACCAACGGAACTTTTCAGCTTTATAATTTCGATATAGAATATAGATATAATGACGATTGGGGCCAGTCGTGGCGCAGAGACACAAAGTGTGAGTGATCCCCACTCGAGGATGTGAAATATTTATTTAAATTTATATTTTCATTGGTCGCTCTGGTGTCGGGTTTCGCCACTCAACACGCAATCCCTCCAGATTTCGGTGGAAAGTGGGGAATGGCATGTCTTAATACTAGGATCCGTCTACCCTGCTGTGTGCGGGATACGATTTAATTTTTTTTTTAAGATTTACATAACCGACAACTATCGCTAGACGTAAACGACTTAACCGTACCACAGTAACTCGAATAACGTCATCATTTTCTTATATATTAGTCGCATAGATAAAGTCAAGGTTGCCACGCCTTCCGTGAACCAATAACCAGTTCGAGTCGGTGGCGCCATTCTCGAATGTGAAACGTGGGCAATTATTTGAACTCTATTACAAGTGAATGCTGAACACGCCCCCGTACGTTGTATACGTCATAAGTAACGTGACCATTTCTCGGTCCACTCAAAACGGGACATTGCAGGGTGGCTTTCGTTTTTTTTTATTTTTGGGGTTGTGGCTTTCGTTGTTTTAGAGTTTTTCGGTTTTTTTTCTTTGGGATAGCTTTTGTTTTTCTCTACATCTGATGGTGGTTTTGTTTTGTTATTTTTAGGTATAATTGGCACTTTAATAAATAATTTATTAATTTAATATGTCCGTTTTGTGGTAACTAGCGTACTGCGATCATCGCGGAGAAACTGGTTTCGACCGACGAAATTTACGTGCCGTTTTTAAAAAACGGGACATTTGTACGATCCGGTGGCATGTTTCGGGACACCGGGACACACAAGCGAAAAACGGGACAGTCCCGTCCAAAACGGGACATCTGGTCACGTTAGTCATAAATGAACTTTCGTATTGTTTCTCTTGATTTTATTTGGGCTAGTAAAATAACCTAATTTGACTCTCTAGAATTTGTAACAAAAGGAGGCTACCATAATGACTGTAATTTTTTTTATTGCTTTTTATGATATTTGGTAACATTTGGTCATCTTGCCATACAATGTAGAACTCTAGAGTTAAACCCAAAACACAATGACTCGCTCATGGTCATTGGTCACGTAACATAGCCGTTGACTACTACTAAATGAATACTTACTAAATGAATTGACTTATATATTGTTAAATAATTCTGTGTAAAGTGAAATCCTTTCAATTCATCTTTAAGTATAATACAACCATACATACGTATATTACAATTGTACCTGAACGCTGTCTATACGTGGATGATATAATAAATAATCTGAAAATTGATTATTTGGGACCTTTATCGATTTAATACAACCCAAAATAGTGATTTTAAATTTTTGTCTATTTATCTGTTTGTCTGTGCGTTTATGCGGCTGTGCACGCTAGCCTCAAGAACGGTTAGCAGGTCGCTAGTCCTAAATAATTTTCTCTCAAGGAAATCTGATATTAAAAAGAATATGCATATTTTTTAAACAAATACATATCTATTCAAGATTTTAAAAAGCTTTCAGAGTTCTATTTAGATTTTTGATAGCATAAATATAATAAATTATGTATCTGTGAATTGAGATTGAGCCAACTATTCTTATTGATTTGTGCATATTACGTTATATGATATATCATGTATTTTAGTAGAAATTTCATACTTCTCAATTTAAAAAAAAATTATATTATCGATAAGTCGTGGCGCAGGGGCCCATAGCGTGACTGTAAAACCGACTGGTAATGGGTTCGATCCCCACTCGAGGAGATGAAATATTTAAATTTTTTCGCTCTGATGTCGAGGCAAAGCGCGGCGTTGAGTTCTGCCACTCAACACGCAATGCCTCCAGAGTCTGGCAGAAAGTAAGGACCGAATGTCTTAACACTAAGTTCCCTCTGCCTATCCTGCTGTGTGCGGGATACAGCGTGGAGCTGAAGTTTTTTTACGAAATAGGTATATTCTCTCTTTATTTATGTATGATAAAGTCGTAATGAAAAATATTTAAGGATAAATAAAAGTGAGGCCGGCAGTGTCTCTGGAAGTGCGATAGTTCTGGGTTCGACGCTCAGTTTTGCTACTCAACACGCAATGTGTGAATTCAGGCGGACGCAGAAAACATAGAATGTTGACTTTTCTCTCTACCATACTATATACGGTTAAAAATTTAAAGCTAAAATATATATATATATATATATATATATATATATATATATATATATATATATAAATAACGAAAGATTCAAAGATGTCGATCAGCGTTTAAATCTAACGGAATCGGTGGAATATTAGTTAGTATTTTTACGGTCAAGCTAATTTATGACCTAGAATGTAGCACTAAATGAAAAATCAGTTTTACGCTGTATTCCGCACACTGCAGGGTAGGCAGAGGGAACCTAGTGTTAAGACTCCGTTCCCCACTTTTACCGAATTCTGGAGGCATTGCGTGTTGAGTGGCAGAACTCAACGCCGCGCTTGTCCTCGTAAATTTAAGTAAATATTTCATCTCCTCGAGTGAGGATAGAACCTACAACCAGTCGAATTTACAGTCACTCTTTGTACCCCTGCGCCACGACTGGCCTCATGACTATATGTAAATATAAAACTGTAAAAGTTATGTATTCGATTTATCTATCAATAACTCCAAGAAGTAGTCAGACAACCGAGTAATGGCTCGTGACATAATCGTCTTTTAATTTGCTGTATAGCATTCAAGTCGGCACAGATGATAATATAAATTAAATAATAATGAATTTTTCTTGATTACATATACGTAATAATTTATTTTATGTATAAAATTATATTTTTTTCCCTATAATATAATATATTATTAATTATTATATATTAGATACATAAAATACAAGGCCACAGGTCGTGGCGCATTGGCACAAGTATGTCACTGTATACGCGACGGATATGAATTTGTAATATATAATTTTAAGCACGGCGTTGAGTCCGCCACTCAGCACGTAATGCCTCGAAAAATTCGGCGGAAAGTGAGGAACTGCGTGACTTAACGAGGGAAGAGGGAACCTATTCCCTCTGTCTACCCTGCTGTGTCCGGAATTCAGCGTCCAGCTGATTTAAATTGAGGCTGTCTGTGAGATTACACAAGTGCAATTTAAAGAAAAAAAACGTTATAAATCAACCTATACTCATCAACATCCATGAAGATTATGCACTTTACACAGGTTATTCTGAGAAAACATGTCGGAACTGACCTTAATGGCTTATTTTCACTTGTGCGTGTACTCGGTTGTCTTTAAGAAGTAAATGGATGTATATTTTTGACTTTCATACATCTGCTGCTTTTAGGAGAAGAGATCGGACACCGCAAGTGACTTGGTTCTTCGCTACATAAGCCTTAAACGTACAGATTCACGCTGTATCCCGCATACGGCAGGGTAGGCAGAGGGAACCTAGTGTTAAGACATACCGTTCCCCACTTCTGGCGAGTTCCGCCGAGTTCTGGAGGCATTGCGTGTTGAGTGGCGGATCTCAACGCTGCACTTTGCCTCGACACCAGAGCGAAGAAATAAAAATATAAATGTAATAAATATTTTATCTCCTCGAGTGTGGATCGAACCCACAACCAGTCGATTTTACAGTCACACTCTTTGCCCGCGTGTGGTGGCGCAGACCACTGGCCTAGACGTAGCTAAAAACGTAGAGATTGGGATTAAACCAAATCTTCTTGAAAATATTTAATACTAAGCCGTAAAACTGTACAGTGTCTTGCTGTAAACGCGACTGTTCGTAGTTTCAACTTAAGGGTCCCATTTCTAATCGAAGGAATGAAATATTTTCATTTCTTTTAACATCTGATGGACCAAGATACAGTTCAGGCTGTATCTTCCATATCTTGTCATGTCATAAGAAAAAAATCTTGTAGTGGTATTGAATTCACAACACTTGTGTTACGAAAACCCAGAAACTTTATTTACTTAAATTGAGGCCAATCTGATTTTATTTAAATACTGTGTTTAATTCATTTTACTGACGAAACTTTATACCTACATATACTAAATATCTCTTATACGCGACACACTTTGTTATAGGATATCTCTAATCCGGCAAATAAAACTGGCCTATCTTATGTTTGAACAGTCTTAATGACCGTAAAAGTAATGATAAATATACAGCATTATGTTAAATTTGTAGTTGAGTCATATATCTAAATAGTTTAGCACGTGATTATTTGTATTATATTATGTTATTTTTATATTATTATATATATTTATACATAATTTATGTGTTAAGACACTACTGTTCTCCGCTTTAAAATTGAAAAAGTGTTTCGTTTCTAATAGCGGAACTCAACACCGTCCGGAACGTAAATATTCCAGTTTCAAATAAATATGAAAATTTTCTCGAATAAACATCGAATCTACATTACATGTAAACTATTGGAATCCTATCCACTATGCTATGTTGCTGCTTTATAATATACAGCTTCACTCTTTTCCCCTCATAACATAGGTAGGTAGACAAAGAGATTCTAGCCCCACTTTCCAATTTTTGAAACATGGCGTGTTGCGTGGCGGTATTCAACGCCGTGTTTTTTCTATTGACAAATTGAAAATACTTATATACAAAATTTCATCATCCTTACGAATGAGCATCAAACCCACAACAAACGTATTCATACGTCGTCAATGGATGAATATGGATAACATGATAAAATATCTAATATAATAATTAGGTAACTACTTTGAAATCGAATCTTACTTAATCAGCTTCACGCGGTACGGCTGTATCCCGCACACAGCAGGGTAGACAGAGGGAACTCAGTGACAAGACACTCCGTTTTCCACTTTCTGGCGAATTCTGGAGGCATTGCGTGTTGAGTGGCAGAACTCAACGCCGCGCTTATCCTCGACACCAGAGCGAAGAAAATGGAAATATAAATGTAGGTAAATATTTCATCTCCTCGAGTGGGGATCGAACCAAAACCAGTCACACTTTGTACCCCTGCGCCACGACTGGCCTCCAAATCTTACCATTGGTCTATATTAATAGCAAATTGACCGTGAAATAAACAATTTGAAAGATTCAAAGACTTCCCTGTTGTATTTCAGCGAAAGTAAAACTGCTAGTGGACAGTGACGTCAAAAAATGCTATTTCGACCTTCAACCCAAAGCCATTTTATCAGATAGTGACATGTTGTCATTTGATAGGATATGTCATAGCGGAAGTATGAAAGGTTTCCGGGTGGCCAAATAGCAATGAGTTTATAAATGAGTTTGTTGGAACCTATTTAGGAAGTATATTCTAATTTTTTTAGAATAAAAAAAAATGTTGGAGATATAAATTTTGTTCACATATTTTGATTGTTGATTGGAGGTTTAAAAAAAATACAAGCATTGAAATAAAAAAATAAAAAAAGGAAATCGTATATTCTTAACTTGATATTTGCAATTTTTTATTATGTTAGCGAATAATAAAATAAAAAAATTAATAAATGTATGTCTGTAAATTAAAATTAAATTAAATCAGCTTCACACTGTATCCCTCGCAGGGCAGGCAGAGGGTGTCTAGTGTTAAGACACTCCGTTCCTCACTTTCCGCCGACATCTGGAGGCATTGAGCCGAATTTATTCCTTTAACTTAACATATTCAACGTATTCCCTTGTCGATTTATTAATAAATTAGCATTTGGGTCACACGCTGGAAGAATCGAGGACAAATGTTTATTACAGTCATTTACACAATTAAATTGGGTTTTGTAGGTGCTATTATGGACAAAAATCAGCGAGATTGTGAAGTGAGGCCGTCGTGGCGCAGGGGCACAAAGATATGAGTGTAACGCGACGGTTGTGGTTTCGATCCGCACTCGAGGAATTAATTATTATTTATTAATAGTTTGATTTACTTGCTCTGGTACCAAGGTGAAATTCTGGCGTTGAGTTCTGACACTCAACATTCAATGCCTCAAAAAATTTGGCGGACGATTTTTTGTTTTTTTTTCGGTATTATATTTTTTTTATTATTATTATTCTAATTCCATGATATAATTAAGAAATATCATGTTATTTATAGTGAGGCCGGTCGTGGCGCAGCGGCACGAGGCGTGACTGCAAAATCGACTGGTTGTGGGTTCGATCCCCACTCGAGGAGATGAAATATTTACTTAAATTTATATTTCCATTTCTTCGCTCTGGTGTCGAGGTTAAGCGCGACGTTGAGTTCTGCCCCTTAATACGCAATGCCTCCAGAATTCGGCAGAAAGTGGGGAACGGAGTGTCTTAACACTAGGTTCCCTCTGCCCACCCTGCTGTGTGCGGGATACAGCGTGAAGCTGATTTTTTTTTTATTTATAGTAAGCTTCAAAGCATAGTTGGTGAGTAGAATATGTGAGCTTTCACATCAATTATCGCATATATTATACTTGACCTACACTGGCCGTCGCGCGAATCTTGTCTATTTGCTGTTCCCATAGGAATTCTGAGAAAAATCCTCTTTTATTACAGTCTTTAAACTGCACGTTTTCAAAGTCTAGTAGTTTCGTCTGTACATCGTCTGTCAGTCACTTAGGTCTGTATATATAAACCGCTCTCCGCTCGACTCTTGATCGATCTTGAGATGCCGTTTATGCTCATAGATTATTAAAACGGCATCTCATGATCGATCTTAAGAGCTGAAAGCGGCTCATAAACACGGGCCTTAGTGACGGAGGAGTTTTATAGATATATTATTTATTATACAGATTATAGGATAGGTAGAGAAATCGTAGTGTTATGACTCTGCGTACTATGCTTTCTGTCTGATTTTGAGACACTATATGTGTTGATTGACGGAACTCAAACCGTCACTCTGTATATCATAGCGAGAATATAAAAATAAATAAAATATTTCCTATTTATATTATATTAGATTAGATCCCCACTGGGAATGAAACCCATATACTTCACGTGACACACTGTCTATGCATAAGTTCTACCGTCCTTGCTTATCAAGAACTTGACACTTCTAAATATCAAAAGAAAGTAAACAGATAAGATCAATTCTAAAAAGAAGATTTACTTCTAACATGTTTGTCAAATATAAAAATTTAGGCGAAACTAAAACCGCGACCTTCAAATACCAGTCTAACATGTATGTGACTCGGCACGTGTTTAAAACGTTATCAACAGTTGTAATTTCCATACAAAAAATATTCGTATATAAAATCAGCTTCACGCTGTATCTCGCACACAGCAGGGTAGATAGAAGAAACATAGTGATAAGACATTCCGTGTCCCATTTTCCGCCGAATTTTTCGAGGCATTGCGTATTAAGTGGCGGAACTCGACGCCGGACTTTTGTCTTGATGCCAGAGCGAGGAAATGAACATATTAAGAAATAATAATTCATTTCCTCGAGTGAGGATCGAACCCACAACCGTTTCAGTCACACTCTTGTGCCACTGAGCCGACGGACTATGATTTATTCGTATATAGTAAACTATATTTAGGTGAAGTCCTAAAAATGTGTTCTGACTTCTAATTCATTTGAAACATTAAGTAGTATTAGTATATAGTATATATATTTTTTAGATTCGCGTTGTATCTCTCACAAAGCGGAGTAGATAGAGGGAATTTTTGAACCTAGTATTAAAACTCTCCGTATTGTATTAAGACACTCCGTTTCCTACTTTCAGGAGAATTCTTGAAGCATGAGTATTTTGCAAAAAAAATATTGGTTTGTTTTTATGATCATCGTTTATTATAAAACTTTTTGAATAATGTACTAGTTTAGGTTTTGTGTTATTATTTATAACTATTTATAGTAAATAATAATAATTAACAAACAAGAAAAAGTTAAATATTTACTTTTCGATAAAGAAATCACTACTTTTTCCATATTAAAATATTTAACCTTGTGTTCAAAAAAGTTTAAATATATATAAATAAATATTTCCTTTCATTAATCACGAATCCGAAACGGTATTTCTCGTTAAACATCTGCTATACTTATCCAAAAGACATTTATTTTGGTCAAGTTTCAAGAAGCATCATATTAAATATTGTTGCATTGGTTTGTTTCTATTTATCATCTACTTCTTTGAGTAATCTTCATATTTTTTTAGTAAAATTAAATAATTATTTTATTATAGCTACACGCTGTATTTGACTACCGTTAAGTTCCCAAAACGGCGTCCAGCGCGGCGTTGAGTTCCGCCGTTCAGCACGCACGAAAGTTGGGAACGTTGTGTCTTAACACTAGGGTCCCTCTGTCTACCCTGCTGTGTTCGGGATACAGCGAAGCTGATACAGCATGAAGCTGGGTGTCGGGTATCATATCTTGAGCCCACTCTATCTTAGAGCGCAATTCAACACATAATCTCCTAAATTGGGCAAAAAGTGAGGAACAGGTGTTCTCTCAGGAGGCCTCTCTCTTCTCTTTATGCTGGAGCCTACAGTGTTAAGTGAGTAAAAGTGTGATTTTTTTTAAAAGTCTTCTTCAAATCGTAATAATTAGAATTAATTGAAAAATAATCTAAATACAATCAAAACGATTAGTAATTTTTAATAACGTACGCAATTTTTTGAAAATTACAAAAGTGTCACTGTAAACCGACAGGTTGTGGGTGGGAACCCACGATGCTCACTCGAGAAATTGAAATGTTTATTTGAAATTTATATTTCCATTTCTTCCCTCTGACGTCGAGGCAAAAGGCGGCGTTGAGGTCCGATCTAGAATTCGGTGGAAAGTGGGAAACGGAGTGTCTTAACACTAAGTCCCCTCTGCCTACCCTGCTGTGTGCGGGATACAGCGTGAAGCAGATTCTTTTTTCTTTTAAAAAATTTGCTTAACATTTAGTTTATTGGTCACGATTTTCCTATAAACGTTAACTTTGTAGATTTTATATATTGTATTTTCTTTTATTATATGTCTTTAACAAGGATAAGAAATTATTTTGTTAAGTAAATAAATTAACTGTATTATAACATATGTTCTAGTAAGAAAGTATGAAACATCGTTGTCTTAGAGCGTAAACATGTTTAATATATTTTAAAACAATTTGAAACTGTTAAAAATTACGAAATTCGTAAAAATAGGAGGTCTCAAGCGTAGTATAGTGTCAAAAAACGTTTTAAACGGCCATATCTTTTTTTATAATAAGTAAAGTAACATAAAGTTGGACAACGGCTATCCTTCTCTCTCTTTCTTCTATCTTTGCTGTTATTTTTTGAAAAAAGAAATAATAAAGATAATTCCTAATAATATAAATGTGGAAGATTGTGAGGATACCTGTTGATTCATATGTAAAACTTCTGGACGGATGTAGATGAAACTTCATAGCTTATACTTCAAAATAAAACCAGCTACGATTTATATAAAGATTTCGTATAATTTAGCTATAATAAAAAACTAAATTTAAGCGAACGAAGCCACACCCTGGTCTCTAGTTTTATATACTTTCACTGATTTAATTGTATACACTTATTTAAATTATATAATTAGTCCAGTGGACAACGTCAAAATCGAGTGTTACGCAAACATTTAAATAATCTCAATAGTCATTATAATCTAATTAAAATATAACAAAATTATTGAAAAAGTTTATAGTTTTTGTTTAATTTTCCTTGTCATTGTTCATTATTAAATTGAAATTAGCATCTGTTTCATACAATATTGTGGGAATTTTGATTGTTTGAAATGTTATTGGTGTCGTCATCATCACGAATTATATATTCTTCTATTATTCAGTCATTATTAGGTTTAAATAAAATAAATCAGTTTCACGCTGGATCCCGCACACAGCAGGGTAGGCAGAGGGAACCTAGTATTAAGAACACTTCTGTTCCCCACTTTCCGTGGAGTTCTGGAGGCATTGCGTGTTGTGTGGCGGAACTCGACGCCTCGACACCAGGGCAAATAAATGAAAATATAAATGATAATAAATATTTCATCTCCCCTGGTGGGGATGAACCCACAGCCAGTCGATTTTGCAGTCAGTGAACCCCTGCACCATCTGGCCTCAATTATTAGGCTTAACCCGCACATATCAGGATAGATAGATCCCAGGTTCCCGGAAACCTACTACTAAGACACTCCGTTCCTATTTAGACACCATCCAGTCAAATAAATCTTTCAATTAAAAGAAAAATATTAAACAATGATAAACATAAGCTCAAAACGAACCGGATTTGAACCAACTACCTACCGTCAGACGTAATATTATACATGATATTGTTCACAGTGAACATGCACTAAGACAACGGCGCCGTGACGGCGTCAAGTTAACAAAGCAATTGTCTTTGTGACCATTGTAATCACCTTGAAATGCCTCTTAGAAGTTTGAACTGATCTTAGCCGGTTATATAATATAAGATGAGCCTATTCCAAACTATGTACTATTTTATTTTGCAGTTCTATAATTTCCTTATTCACTTAGAAAAAATAGCAGCTTCGCTCTTTTTTTGCATACCATGGTGAGCAGAGGAAATCTAGTGTTAAAACACTTTTTCTCCTTTTCTGCTCAACTTTCAAAACATGTTGAGTCCCACGTGTTAAGAGGTGGAACTTAACTGGTTTTCTCTACCTGCGCGAGGAAAATAAAATTATAAGGGTTCCTTTTTTCCTTAAAAGTTACGGAACCCTAATTATCATTTTCTGATGTGGAGAGCGGAGTACCTTAACCCTAGGCTCCCTGTTCCTATCCCGCTACATTCGGAATACAACGTGAAAAAAAAAACTGTATTGTAATAAATTACCTGGGCCGTAGCACATAATGAGGGTGTTTCGATGCGGTTTGGCTTATAGAAACAAAAAAAAACACAGTACTAATGTTCACTTATCGATAACTTGGTGACTTAAAAATAGCTTGGCTATTTTTTTGTTGGAGAGTTTGGTGGTGAAGTAAAGTAACTCGATTTACCTGAAATGAAAGGAAGAAAAATTTAAATATTATAATACCTTTTGCTCGTTAATTTCAAATTTGGTCGTGGAAAGGACGGAAAATTTGGTTGTGGAAAAGATTTGGTTGGGACAGGTGACACGTTGACCGGTTTCACCGGTGAGTCCCACAGTACCGCTCATCCGTGAGGCACTGGCCTCCCGTATGAGCGGTCTGCGTAAATGCATTTCCCAGCGATAATAAAAAAAAAGGTGACACGTTGACACCCCTACTACATGTGGATCCATGGGCGTATCTACAGATATTTTCTGGGAAGGATTGGATCTGGATTTTAGCTTTAATTTTTTTCTGGGCAATTTTTTAATAATAAAATTTTTGGGGTGGACACAGGTCACCTGCCCCATCCCCTATTCCTAGGCCCATGCAGGCACTACTCTGAACTCCTCACCTTGCCTAGCGTTTGGCTCTCGCACTGTGAATCCATGGAATGCTAAGTAGTTTCTTCGTATTTAATTGATATGAGAAGTAATATGCACTAAAATGTTATCGATGTTTATTATATCAAAAGTCACCGCCTCAGGTTCAATGTCAATGCAGAATTTGACAATTTTTTTATTATATTTCATGTTTATAATTAAGTAAGTACTGTTATCTAATTGAGTTTTTATAGTTATTTTATCTGGCTGCCATTACAGGAAAAATTGGAAAGTAATAATAAAAATTGTTTAATGTGAATTATATGCATATTGTATGTTTAGTTATGTATAGATAAACATTAGCTTTACACTATTTGCCCCACATAGCAGGAAGGTCACATAGAACTTGGGAACCTAGTGTTAAGAAACTCCGTTTCCATTCACGTTCCGTTACCCAACTTACAACCGAATCCTGGAGGCATTGCGTGCTAAGTGGCAGAACTAAACGCCGCACTATATCTCGCCACCAGGGCGAAGTTGGACGCGTGAAACTATCATATATTAACTGTAGATACGCAACGCCCAACGATTTTATTATTTGTCTGATCAATACCCCAGATTGATGAGAAGATTGGTGCGATCTGGTAGCTAGGACTTACCGAATTATCTTTTAGCTTTTAGTACATTACCTACATTATTGTTATTGTAATAAAACCGTTTAACATAAAAATATATATATATATATATTTTTTATTTTAATAATATATATTTTTTAAATAAAACAATTAACTTGTATGAGACATATCGAGATAATTTAAAGCATTCACAAGTACTATTATAGTATGACGTCTTCGAACACACGACACTCTATTTATTCAATTGGTATTGTAAAACCACTTGATTATATAATATTTATTTTATATGGCACAGTTTTGTGGCAAAAATATTTTATAATATTTTTTTGTTTGAATATTATTCCGTATGTACCTAATTTGAGGTCAGTTGTAACAGTATGTACCTTGGGTATAAGTTAAAAATAAATAAATAAATAAAATAAAATATGCATGGCATACACATAAATAACATAGTTAATTTTGAATAATACAAACTATATGTTTTAATACCATATTAATCGAGACGAGTTCGTGTATTGTCGTCCCGAGTGTCGCGACCGTCGTTCTGCCTATATAGGTGGGTGCAGAACTCGGAAGGCAGCGGTCGAGTCAAACTGTCAAGTACTACGGTACTAATATGTATGATGCACAGACTCGTACCAAATGTATTATAAATATAATATCATAATTTGAAGCCTATAATGGCACGATCTTTTAGGATCGAATTTCTTATAAAGGCAATATATGTGTAGGGGCGACACATATTGTAGATCCAAGTGATCTTTGACCAATATTATGATATTGAATGTTGCTTGACGTCGCGGAAGCTGACGTGATGGGCTTATGCGAACTGTTATAGCGACATTAGCTATGTCGTGGCTGATGCCGTCTCGCAGTACGCTCGCGATACGTAAGCTGTGCTTGTATGGCGTTGGTCATTGACATATTATATACCACTTCTACGACTTGGTATACGACTAGTAGGTGTGTGGTGCTGTTATGTCCCAGTTCCGGTGTATGTAGTAGTGTCCGCCTGTCTCATACGGGTGTGTGGTGCTATTTTATGTCCTGGAACTCTGGTGTATGTAGTAGTGTCCGCCTACGGTTCGAGACACGACTGTGGGGTGTGTGCCGTGCGTTTATTTAACATATCGGCCGCCTAGCGGTAGTGCGTTCGTTCCAACGACTTATATTGATCTCACAAATCAATCAACATCACGAATCACCATTCTAATACAATCTTAATATAAACAAGCGTAACAAGTACCTTCGGAAAGATCACACACAAACGTCCCGGAGAGTTCAATAAGACTGTTGCAGCCGCAGTCTGGTAGGAATTCACGGTGTAGGGCGGGGAGGGGCCCGTACTCTTTCTTCCTTTTATTATAACTAGTTCGCAGTTATAGTGGAGAGGAAGATAGGACGCGCTCTTGGCTTTTCTTCGGACGAGCTTCGAGTTATGACAATGTCATATTGTCGAGTTTCCAGTTATCTAAATAACTGACACAAGAACAACTTCTGATGGCAAATATCTTATTAAAGCGATACCTTCTAATGGCATAATATAAAGTTCTTAATACTGTTACCTCTGAATCTCTAAAAGATTTTGGGTTCTTCACGATCACAACTATAAATGGTTTTAACCACTAGACACATCACGAGCCAAGGCATTATTTATTAAATAATATTTTCAAAGGTGTTTGAGATATCAGTTACACAGTGAGACAGGCAGTGGCACGGGGTGACAAGCGAGTGACTGTAAACGCGACAGGTTGTAGGTTAGATTCCCATCCGAGTAAGTTAAATATTTAAAGAAATTATCTTTTACTCACACTGGTAAATTATCTTTTTCTTACACGCAATGCCTCGTGTATTCGGCGAAACATAAGCAGAACGAAAGTGTCTTTATGGGAGCCGAGTGTCCTAACTAGGATGCGAAGTTCCCTCTGCCTCTATATTGCTATGTGCAGGATACAGCGTGAAGTTAAAAACCGGACAAGCGCGAGTCGGGCTTGTACTCTAAAATTGGAGGTTTCGGGCTTTTTCTGAAATTCAAGCTTAGCTTAGCCAGAGCCCTTTCATCTGATACCTCACTTGAAATAACGGCTTTAATATCAAATTTTGCCCCGTTTTAAGGCAATTTTTTTAGGATTTAACAACAAATGTATAGTTTTCAGATCTTTTCCTGAACTAGTACTACCTGTAGATGCTAGCTACCAAATTTCATAATTCTAGGTCAACCGGAAGTACTCTATGAATTTTGATTCTCTTGATAGTATCGAAATACGCGATTTTTGCGATATAAACGGCCATCTTTTTTTTAAATCAATGTAGAGATATTATTTGTCACGAAACCATGGGTGCCGCAGATCTGAGTATATGGTTTAAATTACAACTCGATATGTCCAAGCGTTCCTGAGATAAAGGGTCTTGACAGACAAACAGACAGACAGACAACAAGTTGATCTTATAAGGGTTCCTTTTTTCCTTAAAAAGTACGGAACCCTAAAAACAATCTCAGTTATTTT
Source organism: Heliconius hermathena (assembly GCA_013403705.1). NCBI lineage: Eukaryota > Metazoa > Arthropoda > Insecta > Lepidoptera > Nymphalidae > Heliconius > Heliconius hermathena. Next base: position 418,163 of record JAAIXJ010001888.1, on the reverse strand, counting down.
ACATATAACATTTCCACTTCTATAAAAAAGAATTATTAAGATAACAGCAATTTACCTTATTGAACTTAAATATTTTGTTTTACTATGTCAACAACGCTATCGCTTGTACGGTTTCGTGGCCAGTAAGTGCACACAAAAGGATCGGATTGGACGTCTCATACACATACATACATACATATTTACATACATTTACTTGCATTTAAAATACACAATTCTATGACAATTTTCCACTCTTGAACGTTATTTGGATGACTCATGTTTTTTATAAAGGGCTTCCTTGTCGATTGTGATGTTTTATAAGAAATGTTTTTGTAATATTAGGAATTCCTTTGTATATTTGTAATTTTATTATCAACTTCACGTTGTATCCCGCACACAGCAGGGTAGGTAGAGGAAACCTAGTGTTAAGACATTCCGTCTTCCATTTTGCCAATTCTGACAGGCATTGCGTGACTAGTGGCGGAACTCAACTTCGCGCTTGTATGCGCTGTGTCAAGGCCGACACGAACAGACTGAAGAAATGAAAATATAAAACTTAAACTCCTAGAGTGGGGATCAAACACAACCAAGTCGATTTTACAGTCAATATTTATAGTTTATTTGTAAAATTACATCTTTGATGATTTCGTGGCGCGGTGAGACAGCGTCCGACTGTAAATGCAATAGTTTTAGGTGTGATTCCCTCTCAAAGAAACAGAAAGTGAGGCATTGAGGTCCGCAACTCTACGCAATTTTTCGAATATTGGGCGGAGTATTTTAACACTAGGTTTTCTTTGCCTTTTTTTCTGTATGGGAAAAAGTTTGATTAGTGAATATTGAGGTACTTCGTTTCTGTTCAGGGAAAGTTTAACGTATAATTTACTTTCCTCATAAATGAGACAGAATACTGAGAATATATCAACAAAATAATGCTTTTTACTTTTTAAAATGTATATGGAGGAAGAATATATGCAAAATTAATAAATAATAAAATAATAACCAAGAGGCCCGTCGTGGCGCAGGGTCACAAGCCTGCGGCTTTAACGTGACAGGTTGTCGATTTGGTTCTGACTCGGTGAAATTAAATATTTAAAATGTTCATTTCCTCGTTCTGTTAATAAGGCAAACCGTGTCTTTGAGTTCCGCAACCTAACACGCAATGCCTCCAGACTTCGGCGGAAAGTGGGCAACGGAACTATATTAATGGAACGGAGGGAACGAAGTGTCGACACTAGGTCCCAGGATCCCTCTGCCCACCCTGATATGCAAAGCATAATACACCGTGAAGCTACAAAAATTAGCAAAATTTGTAAATAGTAAAATAATAACCGGTTTTTGTAACCACAACGTCACAAGGTTTTTATGCATTTGCATTAAATACGAGATAAACAATCATATTGTAAATTATAATAATAAAATGTCACCTATCCAGCTACACAAGAATTATTTCTATACAAATATAATGTATCGGTAGCTAAAGTGCCGGTCGTGGCGCAGATGACTATGAACGCGACTGGTATATTGGATATGTAATATTTATTTAGTCGAGGTTAAGCGCGGCGTTGAGTTCTGCCCCTCAACACGCAATGCCTCCAGAATTCGGCAGAAAGTGGGGAACGGAGTGTCTTAACACTAGGTTCCCTCTGCCTACCCTGCTGTGAAGCTGAATATTTATTTAAATTTATGTTTTCATTTTTCTCTGGTGTCGAGGCAAAACGCTGCGTTGAGTTCCGCCACTCAATACGCAATACCTCCAGAATTCGGTGGAAAATTAGGAACGGAGTTTCCTAACACCAGGATCTAGGTTACCTCAGCCTACCCGGCTGTATGACGCTAAAAATAATTATAATTTTTAACAAAATAAAACCGACTTCGACCAGATCTCATAATCAGAACCGTACTAACTCTCATCAAACTACTATTGAAGTGTATCCCTTCCAATAAAACAAAAGAATCATCGATACAATTGCCAAAAATGGACCAAATTAAAATAGGACATAACATGGGAAATTTAATTGATAACCTCCTCCTTTTACAGACGTCGGTTAAAAATGTCACCTATCCAGCTACAAAAGAACCATTTCTATACAAATCTAATGAATCGTCACATAAAGTAGTTGCACTCATCCGTTAGCGTTCTGATATACGAGGCATGATTTTGTAAGAAATATGATATTTTTTTGTTTTATTTTAAAAAATATCATAGGTGCAATGTTGTGAAATGGCTGTTTGAAATATTATATATATTTTGATTTTTATTTTTAGTTATGATATACAACTTTTTGTGTAATACGGCAGTTTTTGAAACATACGAGCAAATTTTAATATAAATCTATGTATATCAAATTTTAATACAGTCGAGGGGAAAGCGCGGCGTTGAGTTCCGCCACTCAACACGCAATGCTTCCAGAAATTGGCGGAAAGTGGAGGAACGGAGTGTCTTAATATTAGGTTCCCTCTGACTACCCTGCTGTGTGCTATATTTATTATTTACCTAGGAAACGTTATGTTTTAGTTTATAGATATTTGATTTATAGATACCAGTCGTGGCCAATGGTCATGAGCGTGCGACTGTAAACGGGACAGTTTTTTTCGCTCTAGTCACGAGGCCAAACGCGGCGTTGAGTTCCGCCTATCAACACGCAATGCCTACAGAAGTCGGCGAAAAGAAGTAAACGGAAGTATTTAAGGAACGAAATGTACACTAGGTTTCTAGGTCCCGTCTACCTTCTCATTTTTTGCTTCATAGAAGCAAAAAAAATACTTACTTTAAATAATTCTAATTCTAAATTAGCGATGTCGAAACAGATAATGATGAACCCAAAAAAGTTAAAAACAAATATACGTGTCTCGTTTATCATTATATAAACAAAAAAATATTTGAAAAAATTATAAAGATAATGGAAAAGGACAAATTACATACAGTAAAGTACACTACATGTCATCTATTATCACAGAATCAAACCCCTAAACTGTCAGTCCGTCTGTCACGAAAGATAATGTTTATCCCCAAAACATTTGGACCAACGTGATTGTGTTATCTCAGAGTGACCGTTAGTGTCGTGATAATATGAATTTCCAGAAAAGTTTTTTTTTTATTAGGGCCTTAATAAGTTATCGCTGTTTTTTTTTTGTTTAAAAAAAATAATTTAAAATATAACGCTTACAATGACATTACTCAAAGTATTGTCCATCATTAGAGACCACTTTCTCCCATCTCTCTGGTAGCAATTGAATCCCCCGTCGGAAAAACGACTCATCTTTCGAGGCAATCCAGGAATCAAGCCATTTTTCGGCTTCTTCAAAAGAATGGAAGCGCTGCTCGCTTAAACCGTGCGCCATCGACCGAAACAAGTGGTAATCGGAGGGGGCTATGTCCGGTGAATACGGCGGGTGGGNATATATATATATATATATATATATATATATATATATATATATATATATATATATATATATATATATATATATATATATATATATATATATATATATATATATATATATATATATATATATATATATATATATATATATATATATATATATATATATATATATATATATATATATATATATATATATATATATATATATATATATATATATATATATATATATATATATATATATATATATATATATATATATATATATATATATATATATATATATATATATATATATATATATATATATATATATATATATATATATATATATATATATATATATATATATATATATATATATATATATATATATATATATATATATATATATATATATATATATATATATATATATATATATATATATATATATATATATATATATATATATATATATATATATATATATATATATATATATATATATATATATATATATATATATATATATATATATATATATATATATATATATATATAGCAATTAGTATATCAATTATGGAATCAAGGTTCCTTTTGATAGCCACAGTGACTGGTGTTTTTTTTCGGTCCCAGGTTCAAGATCGATCAGATTGCAAGTCATTTTCTTAGTAACTGATTGTGGTTTGATACCACTACACACACACACAATATAATTAAATGTTTAATGCATTTTAGTTATAATAATTTTACTTGAACTTGTCAAAACTTAATAATCTACAATAGGCGGAAAGTTAAAGGGTTCTTTCTCTCTGCCTATACTATATACAATAAAAGAGATGTAGTTTCAAAAAAAGAATTCAAATTTTGTGATTACATGACTATTTCGTTATCCTGTAGGCCATACGTGGAACACATACGGGGCACAAGCATGCGACTTTAAACGCGACAGGGTTTTGGTTTCGATTCCAACTCTAGAAAAATGAAATATTTAATATTTAGATTTTTTAGTAACGAGGCAAAACGCTGCGTTGAGTTCCGCCGCTCAACACGCCATCCCTACAGATTGCGGCGGAAAGTGGGGAATGGAAAGTGTCTCAATGCTAGATTCCCAAGTTCCCTGTGCCTACCCTCATGAAGTTATAATTTTAAAAAATTACAAATATCTATTACTTTTCGTAGATTTTTTTTTGTATTTTCCGGTTAAAATGCACGGAAAAACGCCACAGATAAATAAATGCCATATAAAATGAGAGTGATCAGTGGCTTAAGATATTGTTATGATTCAGAATTATTTATGTTTCTTTTATTATTAAAATTATAATTTTATATTATAATTTTGCACCTCAATGGAAATTATATTTTGAACTTATTTTCCTCTATGCTATAGCAATTATTTTATTTTATTATTATTTTTAAGTATCACAGTCCTTAGGGTCTGCAGAAGTAACCTGGGAACCTAGTTTTAAGACACTTTCGGTAACCACTTTCCGCCGAATTCTAGAGGCATTGCGTGTTGAGTGGCGGAACTGTACGACGCATTTTTTGCCTATGTTGTTATATTTTTGAATAATATTAATTGTTTTCCTAGAATATATATATTATGTAATTCTGAGACGTCATAGCTTAGCTTATGTAGGAAACTATTATTATTATTCAAGTCTTGTTCCTCAATTGTGAATAACAAGTTATTATTATATTTTGTCTCTTGGGCATTCCTTGAGGAAGAATTTAAACAAGACAAGGTATTCGAATATATCTATACTTATAATAAAATCGTAACGAATCGGTGCCTGTACATGGAAGACATATAAGAAAAAAACATATTATTAACATCTGGTGTTACACGGAGTCGTGGGCGGCGGTAATCACTTACCATCGTCATACTCAGGTGACCCGAACGCTCGTTTGTCTTGTCTTTTCCAAAAAAAAAAAAATATAACGTAATAGAACCAAAAAAAATGGCCTTTTGTCTATGCGTTGGTTCATGCTGATTCCAGAAACGGTTTTCACTATTGCATTTTAGCAAACTTCCCTGACATTTAGTGTTTATTTTATGTTCAACCGGTTTATAAATAAAAAAATATACTATTTTAAAGAATGTTGTTCGACAAACTGCTATAAATAACTGTTTTATTGAATTGACTGTAACGTTACTTTTCAATATGGATATACGTATTTTTTTTAAATTATATTATTAATTATTATTAACAAAGCGGGCGAAGCCACGACCTGGTCGCCAGTATTTAATGAGTCTATTTGTTATTATAATTTACATAATATCTGCGCAGTTATTTTACATTTTGCTATATAAACAATGAAAAAATGGGTACAATATAGGTTCTTGTGGTCACTATGGCATGGGTATTGCCTATTCTAATGGGAGGGTGTACTTGTCTTGACTATAGCGTTGAATAGCATTTATATTTTCTTTTATCCGATGTTTTCTTTTTTTTTTGGGCATTTATTTGAAGAAAAACATAAGAATATAATATAAGATACAGAAGATTAGTCATTTGAGGAACTGACATATACTCGTATTTTAAAAGTAAACAACTTGTTTGAGGCCGTCGCGGCGCAAGGACACAATTGTATGACTGTAACGCCACGGTCTTGGGTTCGATTCCCATTCGAGGGAATGAGTTATTATTTACTAATATTTTCATTTCCTCGCACTGACACCAAGGCAAAAGCCCGGCGCTTAGTTTGATTTCAATGTCAAAGAAACGAGGATAAAATTGCATTAAAAAGATTTACATTGATTCTGTTACCCGTTTAAATATTATTAGCTTATTATTTATTATTAATTAGATTGCAAATGTAACATTTTCTATTAATTCCTCATTTAAAACTCCATTCAAAAAGTGATTAGGTAATAACTAAATATTTAGAATAAATAAAATTGTGTGTTCAATTGTTTTTGACGTTTAAACTCTAATGAAATAAAGCTTCACGCTGTATCCCGCACACGGCAGGGTAGGCAGAGGAAAAATAGTGTTAAGACACCTTCCCACTTTGTTGAGTGGCGGCACTCAACTCCGCATTTTTCCGTCCAGACCAAACTTAAATATGCGAAAGAGAATCAAACCTAGAATCAGCACGTGTCAAATATTACCAACGGCGCCGCGATAGTACCTATATATATAATACGTAGGTTGTAATTTAGAATATGGTAATGCTTAAGCGTGTTCGGTATTACATCATAGCTCTTAAGGACAATGTCAAGGATAACTAGCTCTACACCTCTAGATAACAAATGTTAGTTATTTATTAAAGATTTTAGTACATTTGACTATTTGTCAGCGCGGCGTTGAGTTAAGCTAGAACAGTTAACCTAGAATTATGAAATTTGGTAACTAGCATCTACAGCTAGTACCGTAAAAATACCTACTAGTTCAGTAAAAATCTGAAAACTACACATTTGTGGTTAAATCCTAAAAAAATAATAACCTTTAAAAGGGGGCAAAATTTTGTATTTAAGCCGCTAGTTCTAGTGAGGTATCATACGAAACGGCTCTAGCTAAGCTAAGCTTGAATTTCAGAAAAAGCTCAAGACCTCCAATTTTTTACGGAACCATCGGTGGACAAACCCGACTTGCACTTGCCCGATTTTTTTTTACTAATATATTTAAAATCAACTTTTTTTTTCTGGTAAACCTATATTTCTTGGCCACACATTTGATTATCCCCTCTATAAGCATCTGCTCGATCACGTCAATAGCAGGGCAACTAAAGGCAAAGGGAACTTATTGTTCACCCTACATTCCTCAATTTTTCGCTAAAATTCGATACATTACGTGTTGAGTACCGGAAAGAAAGTAATTTATTCCCCCGATTAAGAATCGAACTCACGTCCTTTACTTTTAGAGTCAGACAATATAAAATATAAAGACAAATAAGGAAATATTGGCACTAAAACTAATCAGGGTTAGTAGTTAGGTGTCACCTTGTCGCGTTTTTTTTTGTAATGTATAAGTAATCAGAAATTTAATTTTTAAATACGACAAATGACGATATTCAATTGTATTTTTCAATAAATTGTTTAATTTAAATCAAATCAAATCAGCTTCACGCTATATCCCGCACATAGCAGGATAGGCAAAGGGAACCTAATGTTGGGACACTCCGTTCCCCAAGTAAATGTAAATAAATATTTCATTTCCTCGAGTGGGGATCGAACCCACCAACAGTCGGTTTTACAGTCACACTTTGTGCCCCTGTGCCACGACTGGCTTCAAATTTAATTTAATTTAAATTTGATTTTAAATAATACTTAAATTACTAAGACTTAAACTTAAACTACTAAGAACAAGTTTCTAAATATTCCTATTTTGCATACGTAAATGGTAATTATTATCTTTTCTTTGTATTTTTGCGATCGTACTCAAATATTATTTCGAATGGTGTTTTTTATACCACAGATTTTTAAAATTTTTTTTAGCTTCTCGCTAAATCTCGCACATGACAAGGGAGCCTAGTGCTAAGACAAGCCGCTCCCATTAAGACACTTCCGTTCCCCACTTTCCGCCAAACTCTGGAGGCATTCTGTTTTAAGTTGCGGACCTCAACGCCGCGCTTTGCCTAGTTATTAGAGCGAGGAAATTAAAATATTAAATATTTCATTCCCTCGAGTGGGAATCGAACCCACAACATTTCGCGTTAACAATCGCACGCTTGTGTTGTGAGTGTGGATCGAATCCATAACCATAGGTTCTTTTTATAGATTTTTTTTAAATTACATTTTTAGCTTCACGCTGTATCTCGCACATGGCAGCGTAGGCAGAGGGAACGTGGAAACCTAGTGTGAAGACACTCCGTTCCCCACGCACCTATCAATTTTCATGACACGTGAATTTACGTGTTGAGTGGCGGAACCTAACGCCGCGCTTTTTAATGTATTATATATTTGACATTTTGATAATTATTTTTTTATTTCTATAATTATTTCTTTGGTTACTAATTATATTAATGTGATTTGAATGTAAAAACTAAAACCATAAAATAGTTTAATTGTATGATAAAGAAATATTCGCATTCAACGATAACTACTTTTCTAAATAATAAAAAGTAAAGAAATAAGCTTGTAGAATATGGTTACCACATGAACTACAATAATAAAATATATTCTTTTATAATACTGTTTTATAAAAATACTAGTGAGGCCGTCGTGACGCAGGGGCACAAGAGAGTTACTGTAAACGCGACGATTGTGGGTTCAATTCCCAGGCGTAGCACTTTGTTGAGTTCGATGAAATCTTAATGGGAACGGAGTGTCTTGACACTATGTTCTCTCTACCTATCCTGCTATATCCTAGATATAGCGACATAGTGACACTATATCATTATTCACACATATAACACATGTATATTATTACAATTTCTATTTAATAAAAACTAAATATTAGCGATTAAAATAAAATACGAGAATATATAAAATATTTTACATTCAAATCACCAATCGCACTATGCAATGTTGTATACGAAAATATTTTTTAGTTTCATAAGCATTTAAAATATATCCAAAAAAACTTCTTTTAATGAACTTTACTAACCAGCTCTAGACGAAATCCGTTTTCTTCGCCTTTTTAATATATATATATATATATATATATATATATGCACTGCACAAAAACTTTTATTTATATATTTAAATTTAATTTTTAACACAATAAATCAAATATCGACCGCACGTTGTACCGACGCGCGGCGTGAATGCGGACTGAAATGTGTAGCGTTTATTTTTTTTTAGTATTCCCGCGCTGCCACTTGGGACGCGTTGTTTTTGACGTATTTTGTTTTTAATGTTTTTTTTTTTCATCTACGCGTGAACCTGTTGTATACAGCCACAAGATGAAAGGTTTGTTATTAATGTTATCTATAAAGAATTGTATATTTCTATTTGTGTTTATATTTTATGTTTTGCTCACATTAAGGTTATGTTTTATAAATAGGTTGTGTTAGCCATGCTTGATGATTAAATTGAAATGTTTCTCGCTGAAAATCTGTTGTTACATCAGTATTTGTGATTATTGCGATTTCTTAGAATTGCTGTGTTGATTGCTAGATGGCTAGTTAACTATATGCATTGCCTAGGAATTATGATGCAAGATTAGACTTTATCTAGATCACAGACAATTTTTTTGTAGTTATGTAAATAATTACATAGTTTTTACTACGTTTTAAATCACCCGCTAAAGAAATGTTATAATATGTATATAGGTTAATAGGTGACTATTATGATACCGTTGCAGAATATATTTGAATGGATAGATTCATTTGTAGTCGAAGTTTGTGGCATCGTATGATCTTTTTTTTTTGTTGTCTTTATTTCAATAATTATAGTAAATTTATTCTATTTCGTTTGGAGGACACGTCTTCGTGACGTTAGTGCTGAAGTACCTAATGTTAAAAAATTATATATGAATTTTATACTTCCTTGTTTTTATAAATATTCACTATCCACGGTGTTGTATAATAATCTTGATTGTTTCTGATGAGGTTAGTTTTTAGCTTAATCTAGTGTTAAGACACTCCGTTCCTATTAGAACACTTTCGACACTGTTTTTTTTTAGCTTCACGATGGTGGTAGCTAGAGGAAACCTAGTGTTAAAACACAAAGGTTTCTAAATACTTTCTGCCGAATTCAAAAATTTCGCCACTCAACACGCAATGCCTCCAAATTTAGACTGAAAATGGGGAACGGAGTGTTTTAACACTAGGTTCCTCCTGCCTACCGTTTAGCGTGAAGCTAAACAAAAAATGTACATTAAACCGCTACATTTGGATTTTAAAACGCATACAAATTATACATAATATTAAGAATACTCAATTTTTCTTCAATCGAGTTCAATGGCCGCAGTGCGTTGACTCTTAATCCGAAAGCCCTTTTAAGGAAGTTCAAACACTATTGTGTTATCAAATATTGAAGATCTATATTACTTATATATTTACATGTAAGTTATACGTATATTTTAACCTTAATTGTTAAATAAAATGTTCAAACCCCTAAATTTTGTGTCTCATATATAATTTAAAAAAATATTATTATAAAAATCCCAGGATTTTTTAAAATATAGGCAAAGCGGCATAGTGGTTAACTGTAAAGGCGACGGTTGGGGGTTCTATTCGCACTCGGTAAACGAGTTATTCTTATCACGCTCTGGTAACAAGACAGATTTAAAAAAAAAACCAATTCAGCAGTATAAAGTAAGTATTTTTATTTTATTTGCTTTTTTTTAATAAAATTTATATAAAAAGCAAACAAGTTCATAAGAACCGTTGATACTGATACAAACAGATATATTATTATAGGCACTTATAGTCTGTTAAATTCGGCGTCAGTAATTTATAAAAGTTCCCCTACAGTTAACGGCTTACACCATAAACGAACCATGGGCTTTGACCAATAGCAGGAAAGTGACGTCACTCTCTAATGCAACGGGTGTGAGGGTGGGGTCGCTTATATGGGGATCGAAATTTCGATGTCACATGAGTTTAAATATATTATTGATTTTTTAAAAGTTAAATATAAACTTTTGTGTTGTATAAGAAACTAGTTTTAATCAGTGGCTTTGCTCGCGCGGTGAATTAGAAATAAATAGATTGTGTAGTGTGTATAACATTTCATTACATACAGTGGGTTGGTGTATTTTTCAATTGGTACCAATAGTTCCAGAGATTAGTGCGTTCAACCAAACAAACTCTTCAGCTTTATGACATTAATATAGAAGTATAGATGCTGATTAAATATTAATGTTTTGAATTTGAGCGATGACCAAAATAATTATATTTCCATTCTTGATAATTTCGTAATGGATGGTGGAAGTCCTCGTCGTGCTTTGCCCGCAACACCTGAAATTAGTTTTTTTATTCGTACTTTTATATAGTAGCAGACATTCCTCGATTTAAGAAAATATTGCGTGTTGATTTCTGAATTAGTTTTACCAAACAGTATCAATATTTTTTTTTAAGTAGATTATCAATTATCACGTACAGTGCTATGTGCCATGATAGAGCTAAATGGAAAATCTTTTCATTTTTCTCCAAAATATTAGTGATTTTGAGTAAATAATGATTTTATCGTAAGAATTTTAATGACATCATTGCTTAAACCATGTCTAGGGCGCTGCTGATGGTAAAAAACCAATGTAAGTTTACATTTAAGAGAATTGTTAAATAAGTAGTGTTTAAAAAAAGACAGAAACAGCTAATTAAAATTAATTTCAAATTTAAAAAATCAGTTAAAAACTATTCAATTCTACTATGCAAGGTCGCGTTGTTTTTCACATAATAAATACATGTATATTTTTTTTTACATTATGATAAAACATTTGACGTATCATGATTCGATTAAACTTTACCAGGAACTTAACGTAACGTAACTTTACTAAGAAAATGGATCTTGTTTATTGGAGGTCAAACTTACTATTAACTCGTGACAAGCAAACCCTTTACTACTAAGCCACAACGGACCCACGTTTTTTTTTTCAGCTTCACGCTGTATCCCGCACACAGCAGGGTAGGCAGAGGGAACCTAGTGTTAAGATACTCCGTTCCTGGAGGCATTGCGTGTTGAGTGGCGGAACTCAACGCCGCGCTTTTCCCTCGACACCAGAGCGAAATAAATGTAAATAAATATTTTATCTCCTCGAATGGGAATCGAACCCACAACCAGTCGATTTACAGGCACACTTTATGCCCCTGCGCCACGACTGGCCTCATTTTATTCATATTTTTAAATTCATTCAAGGATAGGTGAAGATATAAACAAAACTGTTTTATGATATTCACATGATCAACGAGTAAAACCGAATAATTCAAAATGAAAAAATAGATTTTTATAAATAAATAAAATTGCGGAAGAGAATCTTGTTGGCATTGGCGCTGTCCGTGTTTACCATAACGCTGGTTTTCCACGGTGACGCAAAAGTAAAATGATTTTATCGATTTTATTAGGGTGTTTGTTTAGCTTAGGTAGGCAGAGGGATCCTAGTGCTAAGACACTCCGACCCCACTTTCCGTCGAGGATTGAGTGGCGGAAACTCTTTTTTGTCTTGATACCATAATAACTCATTCCCCCGAGTGGTAATCGAATCTATAACCGTAATGTTACAGTCATACGCTTGTCCTTTTGTGTCACGACGGTCTTAATTTCAGCAAAAAATATGTGTAACTGTAAATTAATATTAACTAGAGAAATCATCGAACATGCGTTGTAGAGTTCCGCCACTCAACCTGCAGTGCCTCAGAATTCGGTAGAAAGTGGGAAAAGGGTGTCTTTATGGGAGCGGTGCGTCCTAGCACTAGGTTTTCAGGTTCCTTCTGCTTACCCTGCTATATACGTGATACAGTGTTTAACTACAAAATTATTTAGTAGGTTAGTAATCGTTGGGCGTTGCGTATGTAGTGTTAATATATGATAGTTTCACCGCCCAACGATTTTATTATTTGTCTGATCAATACCCCAGATTGATGAGAAGATTGGTGCGATCTGGTAGCTAGGACTTACCGCATTATTTTTTAGCTTTTAGTACATTACCTACACTATTTTTATTGTATTATAATAAAACCGTTTAACATACAAATATTTTTTTATTTTTTATATTTTCAAGTTTTTAGGTTAGTTGTTCAGAATGAGCACTTTTCTACTAATCAAGGTATAATGAAAGGGTCATTAGACACCTATATTGAGGTAGTTGTGTAAAATATGTAATCCACCATTTTCGACGCCGATGCGATGGCCATCTTGAATTTTATTTTTTTATAGTGAGCTCTATTCTAGCAAAAAAGCCCTTTCATTTGTTACCCATAAAGAGGTTGTTGTGAAGTAATATGTAATCCGCCATTTTGTATCGGCGGCCGTTTTGGATTTACAGGCATAATTTTTTTATTGTATTGTCATCAATATTAAGAGTGGGTACCAAATATCAGATCGATCTGGTGTCAGGAAGGGGGTTCCAAAAATTCCAATTACAAAATTTGACCCAAACAAATAAACTGGCCAAGCTAAATAAAACTGTTTAAAAAAAGTAATTACATTTGATTAATTTTTTTCAATATCAAAATTGTATTCCACTGCATTTCTTAAATTATACTTTAAGTGCTCCATATGCTCAATTTATCTTGTCCAGTAATAAGTTGTCGACAGGAGGAAAGTAAATGCCAAAACTTTGATTATATCCTCACGTTTTCTTCGTTAGTCAGTGTCTCCAATATAAAACACGTCCTTAGCACTCCGTCGCTAAGCGATAGAAGTGAAAAGGCAAACATATTGCGAAAATAATGTTTGAAAACGTTATTATGTTACATTGGAAGGTACTGCTTTGGAGCGGACTTTTATAATTTTTTCGATTTTTTTAGCTTCACGCTGTATCCCGAACATAGCAGGGTAGGAAAAGAGATTCTGGGAACCTGTTGAGATCCTCCGTTCCCATTAAGACACTGTTCCCTACTTTGCGCCGAATTCTGAAAGAGGATTTCCTTTTGATTTGCGGAACCCACAACCCGTCGTATTTACAGTCGCACTCTTGTGCCCTCCACGACGCACATCATCATCAATTTTAAGATATTCTTCGATTGTTGTATTATTCATATCAGCTACACGCTGTTTCCGGCATGTAGCAGGGTAGGCAAGAGAACCTAGTGTTAAGACATTCCGTTCCCTTGACTTAACTTAACTTAACTTAACTTAGCTTTCACGCTTTATCCCTTGCGAGGTAGTCAGAGAGAACGGAGCGCCAAACGCTACGGTCTCTACATACCTCTTTCGCCTCGTCCACTGTCATCAACCTCTTCATTCATACCCTTCGGGGGGTCCTCATGCTTTTTACGTGACCTTCCTCCAGTATCTTTGATACTATGTTTTCGAAGGTCAACCGAGGTCTCCCCCTACCTCTCTTACCGCTCACTTTTCCATCATAAATCTTTTTTGCCATTCTTTCATCACTCATTCGTTCGACGTGCCCAAACCAGCTGAGCACGTTCTTCTTCATTCTCACCGTGACATCCTCGCTAGTACCTGCCATTCTGTGTACCTCTTCATTGCGGATTCGATCAGCTAAGCTGACTCCGCATATCCTACGAAGAGATCGCATCTCCACAGCATTCATCTTTCTTTCATTCTTCTTCTGTAATACCCACGTTTCGCTGCCGTATAACAGAGTCGGTACCAAAACTGCATTGTGTACGGCCAAACGCGCAGCTGTGCTGACGTTTCGCCGTCTCATCAATGCAGCT
>JAAIXJ010001888.1:381050-403248 GCA_013403705.1 Heliconius hermathena | reverse complement strand
GTATTGCACTCTCAACTTCTTTTACACTGATTTCGCCATCAGCTACATCAAGACTCAGCGTTTCGCTGCTACTTGAGACTGAGGCGTCATCACATTCATACATCTCCTTGTAAAATTCCGCCCATCGCTGCAAAACGTGTGGTTGTTCTGTTAGAATTTCACCGTCCTTCGAAAGCACCCCTTTCATTCTACAGGCTAACGAGCAACCTCGAGAAACACTAACTTCTCTCCAGAAAAGCTTCGTATTTTCCTTGAAGTTGTTCGTTAACCTTTCATCTCTTTCATTCTCTGCCTTTTCACGCTTCATCTTGATCAGTACTTTCGTCTGGTGCTTTTGCAGCTTATACTCTTTCTTTTTTATCTCTCTCATACTTTTATCTTTACCAGAGGCTTTATAATCCTGCCATGCCTTCTTCTTTCTTTCTACTTCCGTTCCCTACTTTCCGAAAATTTCTGGAAGCATTGTGTGTTGAGTAGTGGAACTCAACGCCGCGCTCGTCCTCGTTCCCAGAGCGAAGAAATGAAAATATTAAATATTTCATTTCCTCGAATGGTAATCGAACCCACAATCTATCGCGTTTACAGTCATGCCTGTACCCCTGCGCCACGACTGGCCTCAAATATATCAATATAATTTTTTTAAAATAACTTTATTTACCAAATCATTTTTTTGTCACGATGTATCCATGTAGGTATATACATACATAAGTGTGTATGACCTCTGCACTGATCTTAATTTTGATGGGCCGATTATGATGAAACATCAATTACTATTGCGCTACTATGAGACGCTTTCTCTGGTACGCGTTCCTTTTAAATATTTAGAATGGGTATTTTTTTTATTAAGGAGCAGAAGTTGCGTGGTGATAGGTCACTACACTACATAACTCTCTTGTGCTAGTTTTGGATTTTTGTTGTCCTTTTAGTAGTCAGTCCGGTGATCCTCTTCACTTCCGTGGACAAATTAGACAGGTTAGGATGCGTGGGGAACATAAAAAAAAAATGGTTCATTTCGCTAAATTTATACGGAAACGGCAAAAAAAAAATTATATTTTTCTAGTGGGCGCGCGCGGCTTCGCCCGCTTATTTGCACCCTTAGGGGTGAATGAAAGGGGTGATTCTAAAAAAACCACGAAAAACGTGTTCAGTAAAATATTTTTAACAGTCTGAATTAAAATTTTTATAAAAATCGGTGGCGATTTAAAGATTTCTCCATATAAACTTTCAACCACTTATTTGAACCCTTAGGGGGTGAATTCTAAAAAAACCATAAAACACGTTTTTAATGAAGTATTTTTAAGAGACTGAATTTCAAATTTTCCATACAAACTTTCAACCTCTTATTTGCACCCTTTAAGGTTAAAATTTTTCAACATCCCTTCTTAGTGGATGTCCAGATTACGAAAATAAACATTTGTCCAAATTTCACGTTTCTACGCACAGCGGTTACGGCTATGCGTGCGTCTTACCTCAGTCAGTCAGGTACATGTCCTTTTATATATATAGATGTCTTAAGGTCTATAAATAAAATTGCGGGAGACAACTGGTGTAAATCCGTAAACGTAATAGGTATGTCCGTAAACTCTACAGATCCCAGGCGAGGTATGTGAGTATGAACAAAAAAGTCAAAAACGGTTTTTTTTTAGTTTTACACTGCATCCCGCGCACAGCAGGATAGGCAAAGGGAACCTAGTGTTAAGACACTCCGATTCCTCGCTCTGGTGTACAGGCAAAGCGCGGTCCTGAGTTCCGCCACTCAATATGCAATGCTTCCACTCGGCGGAAAGTGGGGAACGGAGTGTTTTAACACTAGGTTCCCTCTGCCTATCCTGCTGTGTGCGGGACACAGCGTGAAGCTGATTTATTTTTTAAACTTTCTTTTTAAAATTGAATCTAGGACGTCCGATATTCAACTACTTAACTTTTCAAGCTTATAATTTAATTAAGCTAGCTCTATAATTTCTTCTTAAGAGGTCAAAAGATAATTGCACATTCAATATAGGTTACAAACGTGGTCTAGATATCCTAGGATCAAGGTCCTATTGTTAATAATTCTATAGTATAATGAATAATGTATTTTCATTATCGTTATAATTTATGAGGCCAATCGTGGCGCAGGGGCACAAAGTGTGGCTGTAAAATCGACTGGTTGTGGGTTCGATCCCCACTCGAGGAGATGATATATTTATTTAAATTAATATTTCCATTTCTTCGCTCTGGTGTCGAGGCAAAGCGCAGCGTTGAGTTCCGCCACTCAACACGCAATGTCTCTAGAATTCGGCGGAAAGTGGGGAACGGAATGTCTTATCACTAGGTTCCCTCTGCCTTCTCTGCTGTGTGCGGGATACAGCGTGAAGCTGATTTATTTCTATTTTTTGTTATAATTTATAAAGTTGATAGTTTCTCGCCGTATCCCGCACATACAGTAGAGTAGGCATAGGGAACCTAGTGTTATGACATTTCCGCTCCCCTCTTCCCGCCGAATTTTTGAAACGATGAATATTGAGAATTGGAACTCGTGATGAGACTCGAGTCTCATTACCTGGACGAGGAAATGATAATATTAAATATTTAATTCCCCCAGGCAATGTATGCAGGTGTACATGAGAGAAAAGTTCAACCTGTATTTCCCATATATCAGCCTTTAAAATAGAAATGGCATTTAGTATAGGCAATTTTCATGATATTATTTGATGATTGGCGGAATTAAACGCCGCGTTCTAAAGCGTAATTTTATAGAGATAATAATCGTAACGAAAATCATGGACAATAAATAGCGCTGGGGTAGCATATATTATAAAAACAATATTTAAATTTCTATCTATTCACTAATAAATATAATAAATAACCAATCTATCTATATATCTATCTATGTTATTATCTATCTTTACAAGTCAGTCAGTAGTCACCCCATACAATGATTTAACGCACGAGTGCCGTCAGTGTAAATTGTTCTCAATTACACTTCGCTCTGGTGAATTAACACCTGACCCTGATATCTAACACTATCTGGGATACTGTGACACTATTGATTATGTGACCGGCGACGTCTTGCTCATGAATTTGATATAAGATGGTGCAATATTTTTTATATAAATAAAAAATAAATAAATCAGCGTCACGCTGTATCCCGCACATAGTAGGGTAGGCAGAGGGAACCTTGTGGTAAGATACTATATATATGTTTCCGCCGAGTGCTGGAGGCGTTGCGTGTTGAGTGGCGGAACTCAACGCCGCGCTTTGCCTCGACACCAGAGCGAAGAAATGAAAATATAAATGTCAATAAATATTTCATTTCCTCGAGTGGGGATCGAACCCACAACCGGTCGAGTTTTACAGTCACAATTTGTGCAACAAAGTGTGACTGTAAAAATCAATATTTTTTATATTTATATGTATATAATAAATGATGGTAAAAGTATTTTCATTTGTTTTTCCGTATTGCAGCTTTGGAAAGCATTGACAAGTGACAAGTGAAGACACTCTGTTCCCCACGCGCCGCCCGATTTTCGAGACATTGAATGTTGAGTGACGGGAAGTGAAAATAATTAATTTTACCGTGCGGGAATCGAACCCACAAACGTTGCGCTTACAGTCAGGTTCTGTACCGCGGAGCTGGGTTGATGGTATCAACAAGATGACGTTTTATTCAAGAATATGGTACAAGATCGTGCAATATTTTATACGCTTATTTATATAAACATCAACTTAACGCTGTATCCCGCTTAAAACCGGGTACGCAGAGTGAATTTATACAAATATCGCATTTACAGTCAAATTCTACACCGCTGTTCAACGGCAAAGGCTATATTGAAACAAAATAAATTAATATTTTTAATTCGTTAACAAAAAATGTACAGTTTGATACTATAATTAGCTAAAAGGAAAAAATATATTTTTATATTTAAATGAAAGCGAAATACAAAGTAAACATTTCGACTGTATATGTCTCGCCGATTTCTTATGCGACTCACTTGCAATATATTAGACTTTGAATATGTTTTAGTGCTTAAATATATTCTCAGATATTTATTAAGTGTTTTTTCAGTTCTTATGTGATAAATTTAGAGTCTACCAACGTCATCTTGGTCTACGAAAACTATAGTACCGGAAATTCCTGATTAGTCACGGTGAATTTGATAAATTACATAAGTGAAATCTACTAATTTGTAAGTTTTCTGTCTTCCTGACACTTCGTATATCACCATTGTTATTTTAAAGTGAGTTTCGAAAACTGTGACGAAAGTGTCTGTGTCTGGCGTGCAGGAAATAGTTTCCTATTAGTGACGATGTTTTAAAGATAAATACGTTTTCTTTCTAAACGATTTCTGCGCGTTTGGCCGTACACAATGCAGTTTTGGTACCGACGGCAGCGAAACGTGGGTATTACAGAAGAAGAATGTCTTAAATTTGCATTAGGTATGTGCTTGACAAATGGACAAATAACTCAATATTACGACAACGAATTCCGATGATTCTTTTTTTATTGGAAAGGATAGATTTCAAGGATAGTTTGGTGTAAGTTTGGCTAGGTTCTGATTATGGGATCCGGTTGAAATTGAACAGGATGTTTATTTTTTGTAAAAAATATAATCATACTGTAATAATTACAAGGAATAACATTGTTAAAATGTTTGTCAGAAGTGAGATTCCTCATAGTTGCATTTGTTTTCAACCAACTCCAAAAGAGGATTTTCTCATGTGTAACCGACTTCAAAAAAGGGAGAGGTTCCTAATTCACCCGATTTTTTTTATGTATGTTCTTGTCAATATGCCATAATATTAGTATGCACAATAATACCTAATTTATTTTTAAGTATTACATAGGACAACCACTAATTTGAGAAACATCCTTTTAAGGTCTACCCAAGCTAAAGCTACAACAGCCTTACTACAATATCGAATTACTAAGACTGTTTTTGACTTGGCACTTCGAATTATAACATCTTTGTATTACGACGTTTTACTTTATATAAAATTTTAAACAGCAAGGCCGTGATAGCGATTACCTAATGTGAAATACTGTGAGAAAAATCCAATACTTAATAACAATTAAACAAAAGCAATGAAGCAAACTGCCAGTGTGGATATTGCTTAAATTTTTCCTTTTCATCACGAAGTTGTCAAATTAGTCACTATCCCACATTCTAAATTGCAAAAAAAGTTTTGTTTTTTATATATATTTAGCATTTTATAGTATTTATTGAAGGTTTTTTTGGTTTGTAATACTTTTAGTTAGTAATGAATACTTTTCTACTGTGAATTGTCCAAGAAGTGACGAACAAGGATTTATTTTGCTAATTATTTCTTAATGTGATAAAATTAAGCTAGTTTTTTTGTTATTTTGGGAAAGAGTTTAAGGACATCTGTTCGATGATAGGAGTTGATTTTATTTTTATTAGTTCTGGTAGATATTCTGTTACGTAATGGAATACTTTTCGCCATATGTTTAGAGAAAACTTGAATATTTCTTATATTTATGGTATAATTTCAATATCAATAGAACATTTAGGTAGTTAATAATATACTCTTTAATATTCGAGTAAATATAAACAAAATAAATAAATCAAAACAGGTTCACGCTGTATCCCGCACACAGCAGGGTAGCCAGAGTGAACCTAGTGTAAGACACTCCGTTCCCCACTTTTTGCCGAATTCTGGAGGCATTGCTTGTTAAGTGGCAGAACTCAAAATAGCGCTTTGCCTTGACACCAGACAGAAGAAATGGAAATATAAATTTAAGTAAATATTTCATCTCCTCGAGTGGAGATCGAACCCACAACCAGTCGGTTTTATAGTCACACTTTGTACCGCTGCGCCACGACTGGCCTCAATACAAAAATATAAACTAGTTTATGATATACTAAAATAATATTTCTTATTCGTCACAGGTTCAATTTTTCTGAAATATACAGATATACACATAAAGGATTTATGTAAAATAAGTTAGTAATTCAATTAAACTGAATTAGTTAGCCTCTCTGACGTTAGTGATAGACTGACCTACTGTCCTAGTATACGTAGGTACTGCATGCAATTGTTTAGAGACTGCATTCTATTAAATCTTTTCCTTCATATTATGTACTCTTACATTTTTTTCGTAACGGCGGCGGAACCCAACGCCGCAATTTATCCTTATAAATTAAGGGAAAACTTATATATGTATGTAGTTTAGGTGGGTGGGTTTAGGTGGGTAAAAAAAAAAATTGTCATTAACATATTTTCGACATATCGCTCTCCTCCAGAATATGTCATCTCAAGATTCGTTGAAATATATTTTGCAAAACAAACAGCTTGCTCGCAGAGCAGAGTCGGCGGAGAGCCTAGTGTTAAGACACTCCGTTCCACATTTACTGCATTTTTTTCCAGACATTATATATTGATAGGCAGCACTAAACGTCGCGATAATAAAAATGAAACTGATTTATGCCCCTGAAAAAAAAAAAATGTCATGTTTACGATCATACGCCGTGCCGCTGCACAACGAAGGCCGAAATATAAAACTGTAATATGATATTAATATCAAACTTAATAATTTTAATATAATTTGGCAAAAGTTCACACTAACCCTCCCAATAATCATAGATAAAAAATATCTACATAACGTCTATACAAAAATAAACCATACACATAAAAATACGTACGAAATTTATTTTCATCTTCCAGGTTGAGGCCAGTCGTGGCGCAGGCACAAGCGTGTGGCTGTTAACGCGACAGGTTGTGGGTTCGATTCCCACTCGATAAAATGAAATATTTATTATTTTAATTTCTTCACTCTGGTCAAAGCGCGGAAATGGGAAACGGAGAGTCTTACCATCAGATTCCCCCATGGTCTTTCTGCCTATCCCGCTACGTTGCGGGATACAGCGTGAAGCTAGTAGTTGAAAAAAAAAAACAGCGACAAATATACCTACTACGCACCTAAGGTTGATATTACAAACTTTGTTTAATAAACACGGGTTCATTGTCAATTCGAGCGAGTGGAGTATAAACACAGCTCGCGTTACTATTGAAAGTGCGCCATTCCTCGAGATGTTTTGCGTCATTATAAGAACCAATTTTGTTACAATTGCTGAAGTTTCTGTTGAAGTTTTTTTTTAGCTTCACGCTGTATCCGGCACATAGGCGGGTAGGCAGAGGGAACCCAGTGTTAGGACACTCCGTTTCCCATTTTCCGCGCCTTGCCAGTACACCAGAGCGAGGAAATTAAATTATAAAATATTTTATTTCCTCGAGTTAGAATCGAACCCGCAAACTGTCGCGCTTACAGGCACACGCTTGTGCCCCTGTGACACGACTGGCCTAAGTTGATAAGAAGAATTTAAATTATTTAACATCTTACTGATTAACTATTCTCCACTCTCCTTTATGGTTTTTGTAAAAAAACTACGCTATTTTAACAACGATAGCCATTTTTCTGAGTTACTGACCGATACTGCGTATCAGAGATAACAATTTGCGTGACTAAATTTAATTATTTCAGTTCATAATGAAATCTTGCATTTGTTTACTTACTATATCATACAATAATATATTTTTTAGCGTCACGCTGTATCTTTCCCACAACAGGGTAAACTTAGGAAGCCTAGTGTTACAACACTCTGTTCCTCTTTTTCCATAGAATTCGAGAGGAATTACGTGTTGAGTAACGAAACTCAACGCCGCGCATAGACTCGACACCAAAGCGAAGAAATATAAATATTCAATATTTCATTTCCTCTAGTGGGATTTGAACTCACAACCTGTCACGTTTAAAGTCACACTTTGTGACTGGCCTCTATTAATAATTGCCATCATCTTGCCGTTGCTGTCCTATCAGATTTTGCGTGATAAGTTTCACAACTTTTATATATGCTACATAATATTATTGAATGTTCTGTATGAAATCTTCTTTTTATTGGCTTCACGCTGGAACCTGCTTCACGCGGGAAATCTAACGCTAAGGCACTCCGTTCCATTAAGACACTTCCGTTTCCCACTTTGCACTGAATTCTAGAGGCAGTGCGGAACTCAACGCCGCGCTTTGCTTTGAATGTCATAATGAATAATAGAACAAATACCGTCTGTGATGCAATCCTTTCTTCTAACTAGACTGATAACCTTTTGTATTTCATAAAAATATGATTTGTAAATAAATTAGGTTGGTCAGCCTTTACATTAAATAAAATAATCTAGTTTTCCTGTTCGGAGACGAAACTAAAATCTATATATATAAAAGGACTTGTGCTGACTGACTGAGGTAAGACGCACGCAGAGCCGTAACCGCTGATGGTAGAAACGTGAAATTTGGGCAGATGTTTATTTTCATATTCTGGACATCCACTAAGAAGGGAATTTGAAAAATTTTAACCCTAAAGGGATGAAATAGGGGTTGAAAGTTTGTATGGAAAAAAAATTTAATCTGTACCGATTTTTATAAAATTTGAAATTCAAACTCTTATAAATATTTCATTGAACACGTGTTTCATGGTTTTTAAGAATTCACCCTAAGGGTTCAAATAAGGGGTTGAAAGTTTATATGGAAAAATCTTTAAATTGCCACCGATTTTTATAAAAAATTAAATTCAGACTGTTAAAAATATTTTATTGAACACGTGTTCCGTGGTTTTTTTAGAATTCACTCCTAATAAGCGGGCGAAGCCGCGCGCGCCCTCTAGTATAATAATATACTTTCGCAGCAACTTTGCTTCTGCGAACTTAAGACGTTCCCGGTCCCGTAGGACTTTCTAGACATTCCTGTTTCCGTGAGAATTTCTGGAAATTCTTCTTAGTACTACCCCTACATTTCAAAACCTAATTTTATCTAAATACCAAATTTTAACTCTCTAATTCCAGGAGTTTCGTCTCTGCGTGTCAATCACCCAGTAAAATAAGAATTTTATATTAAATATTATTAACGCTAAGATCTCTGGATCTACTGGTCCGATTTACATACTTTTTGTTTAATATAAAAGCTGCATTCGTCAGGAGTGGTGTAGATTATATAACATTACGGTGTAAGTCTTAGTTAGCCGTAAATAACGAAATTACTCCATAGTAATGCTTTTAGCGCGTGCGCTGCAAAAAATAGTTAATTATATGTCAGTACGTTTTATGACAAAAATAATCAATTTTATTAGTTCTAAACAAAAGTCCGTGACAACATATATCTATCTCTTATAAATAAGTGGCAATCAGCTATTTTGTGAAAAAAGATAATTGAAAATTGTAAGGTGATATTTCATCGACTTTTATTTCCCATGTATATTGAAACTTACGAGCGAAAGTTATTTCATCATTAGGGAAATTTAATGAAGATAATCTTCGGCTTTTATAGTATGTAATTTGGACGTATACTTTTCGAGAAAATGTATAATTAAAATAATTTTACGCTTTGTTTACGGCCACAAGCCTAGGCTCGAGTCCCGAGGGGGGCGCTCTTGCCGCCGATGACGTTTAATCATACAGCCACGTAGTATTCATTATTGAATGTATGTTGTCAAATGCATATAAGTATTATAGGTGGTATGCAGGCGAAGCCGCGAGTAGACTGTTTCTTTTTCTTTTTTGTCGCTTCGCTCTTGGCAGAGCGGCCGTGGTCGTCTTTTTTAAAGGTTGGCGGTGCGCCACACAGTCGACGCCATTCTACGCCTGTCTGCCTGGTACATTCGTCGTTGGTTCTGGTAGACCGCTAGTAGTAGTATAAACCAAGGTAGCCAGAGAGAGCTTGGTGTTTCGTGCGTTCCGTCCATTTTCCACAGAGTTACTTCACGGGCACTTGGATCGTATCTCACTTATTTCTATTTTACCAGGACGACAAAGCCGTAAAAGCTTCTACCAACATGTTATGTAATAGTATATGTTACGGATTTGCAACAAGTATGTAATATTATAATATGTCCATACATTAATGAGACCGTCGTTGTGCCTATGATGGTTTCTGCTGTCGGTTTAACAGCGAAAAGCCTAGCCCAACATCTTAGAGATCATCGCTTAGCTGCTGCATCAAGAACCGAATGCAGAAGGCAGTACTACATGAGATAAGGTCGTGAGGAGGTTCCTCACTCTGGAGCCTTGGTCACCGATGGCCTGGACCCTTGCCCAGAGTATTTTTATTTTTTTTAATAGAACTTAAAATTAATTATATTTAAAAATGCAAATTTTCCTTCCTACCAAACTAAAAATTATACAACATCATGCAAACTGTATTGCAAATACAACATTTGTTTCACATAAATGATATAAAAATTGCACGTTTCTTATAATGACTTAAATTTATACATAGACATTTTGAAGCAGGTTTAAATAGGAACTAAATAAGCGCTAAATGAACTAAATATTTCGTATAAGTATATTATATGAAGGCTTCTTTTACGTGTTTTTTGTAGGGTTTTAAATAACGAGGCCAGTCGTGGCTACATCACTAGCGTGTGATTATACATGCGACAGGTTATGGGTTCCATTCCCACTCTAGGATATGAAATTTTTAATATTTTCTTTTTTTCGCTCTGGTGTTGAGACAAAGCGCGCCGTTCAGTTCCGCCACTCGAAACGCAATGCTTCCAAAATTTGGCGAAAAGTAGGGAATAGAAGTGCCTTAACACTAGGTTCCCAGGTCGCCTACCCTGCTATGTACGCGATATGAAGCTAAAAAAAAAAAAAATATATTATACTATTATAGGTATATGAGGAAGTATACCATTTTTGAACTTAATTAATTTCAGGAACTGCAAATACAAAAAAATATATATTAAATCTATTTTCCTCGTCCAAATGTTGAGTGGCGGATCAACATTGCGTGTTAAGTGACGGAACTCAACACCGCGCTTTATCATAGAGCCAAAAGATTGTATAAAAATTAATTTATCAATTCAATTGTTTCAGAGTCTAACCGCATGTGGGCGAGCGCTTCCTTCGTGGGCGTTCTTTTCATAATAGGCGTACCCCTCTGGTGGAAGACGACGGAAGTATACAGGTGCTTCATTTTTTTTTTAATTTTAACTACCAAAAATCATTAATTAAATATTGCTATATTAGAGTAGCACTCCATTTTAATATCATAAAATAGTTTAACAATAAATTGGCGCGAAACTAAGAAAACACATTGAACAATAGTATAACAATGACAGATTCTAAATTCAAAAGTTATATTTTGTTTATTTTTAATTATAATAAATAGCATTTATGGCCAGACCAAGTATATACAACTGGTGATAATTAATTAATTATTTATCAACTAAAATTCGAACTTATTTGAGGAAAAATAGACCTCATATTGAGGATAACACTAAAATACGGAAAACCATGCAAACTATATGGTATTTCATAAAATGATTGCTTTATTATTTTTATCATACAACGAAACAGAATAAAGGTGTTAAAGTTGATCGATTGCAAAACCAAAGGTAGTGGATTCATCATTTCATCCAGAATTAGTGGAAAGTGGGGAGCGGGGTATCTTAACAGTAGGCTCTCTCAGCCTATGCTATATGCGGGATACAGCGTCAAAAATCAAATCAAAATCAGCTTCACGCTGTATCCCGCACGTAGCAGACAGAGGAAACCTAGTGTTAAGACACTCCGTTCGCCACTTTCTGCCGAATTCTGGAGGCATTGCGTGTTGAGTGGGAGAACTCAACACCGTGCTTTTGCCTCGACTCTAGAGCGAAGAAATGGAAATATAAATTTAAATAAATATTTCATCTCCTCGAGTGGGGATCGAATCCACAATCAGTCGCGTTTATAGTCACACTTTGTGCCCCTACGCCACGACTGGTCTCATACAGCGTGAAGCTTACATAAAATTGTATATTATTTTATTCAGCCATATCTTCATTTTACCCGTGTTAAGTTTCTGATAAAATAATATGAGATATTGTATGTAGGCAAATTCTGTTTAAATTAATGAAGATATCCGTTTGTCATTTGAGAAATATCGTTTCAAAAGTAAATATTTAGTCAACAAGGAGAATAAAATTTTATTTAGACTAGGCATCTCTCTTTTTTTCTTACTCCTTTAGAATCCCGCTGTACCCCGCATGTAGCGCGGGAAGCGCAGTGTTTAGACACTCCGCTCCCCACTTTCCGCCAAATTCTAGAGGCATTGCGTGTTGATTGGCGGAACTCAACGCCACACTTTGTAGACTAGGCATATTACATTACGTATTTTTGCCGTTACGATCACATCCGCTCACTTTATTTTCTAATTAGGTACTTAATTACTGGAGAATTATAATTTAGTAGTTGACCATCGCCTCAATATTTAATTGACCGTCTAAATATGCTAATATAGCTGTTATTAAAGTTTTTAAATTAACAGCTTCACGCTTTCTCGAACGAAGAACGTGAACTGTGAATAGTTTTAAGACACTCATTTCTCCGTTTTTCAAATGAAATGGAGACATTTGAATTTACTGTTGAGAGAGGCGGTATTCAACACCGCCCTTTGTCTATCGTAGCTACATAATCAAAATAATTAAATATAGGTTCTTAATCATTACCCCGAGTGCAAATATTTACACTTTACAGTCAAACTCTGTGCTATTTTTCGAGACATTATTTGTTAGGTGTTGGCATCAACGCCTCGATTTGTCTTATCAGAACAGGGAATATAAGACAATTTAAAATATTCTATAATAATTCCTTCGAATGAGAATCGAACCAACACACATCACGTTTACAGTCATACGCTTTCTTACTACCTTATTATATTAGAATTTTTACCATTTTTAAACCCTGACGAATACCGTGGTGTGTTATGAGCACAGAACACATATACCCAAAGGGAAGAATGGTCATTTCATAATAAAAAATGGTTATGAGTATGGAGTGTCTTTGTTGGTGTGTGTGTATGTGTATAGCTATGTTTCTGTCTTTGGCGTCGTATCTCCCAAACGGATGAACCGATTTTATTTTAGCTTTTTTTGTTTAAAATATAACTTAATCGACAGTGTTCTTAGTCATTATTCACGAAAATAGATTCAAACGTTTCATATATTATCAGGTATCTTCTAGTAGTTGATTAATTTTTTAGACAATTTTGTGTCGAAGGTTTTTGAATATCAATTATTAATTTTACAGAGTGTCGTTGCCATACGCCAAAATCAACGATTTTAACACGGAGAGCCATTTCATAACAACGGAACTGACGATCCTAGCTAACGATGATAAGACTGCTGCCGACCTCGCCAGGGAGATTGAAATAGCGTTTAGAGAATCTGGTAAGTGAGGATTTTTTTTTAGCTTCGCGCTGTATCCCGCACACAGCAGGGTAGGCAGAGGGAACCTAGTGTTAAAACTCTGACGGAACTCAAAACCGCGCTTTGCCTCTTCACTAGAGCGAGGAAATGTAAATATTAAATATTTCATTTCCCTGAGTTGAAATCGAACCCACCACCGATGTTTTTACCTCGATGGGCTATCGTTCAGTAATACACGATAAAATAACTGCTTCTTCTTAGTTTTTTTTCTTTTACGGATCGGAGTTGCTTCTAGGTATGTGGTAGACCAAAAGGTCCCAAATAACTTACCTTCCCACGTTTAAAGATATTGGGTAGTAGAAAGCCAACGCTACTCGTCGTCGAAATAGAAAATCGTAATATTTTAATTACTCACGTTAGATGTTCTAAATTAAATCAAACCCACAACCCCCATACAGCCAGATAGTTTACCCTTGTGCCAAAATAGGATCAATTATAAGTATTTTTTTTTAAATCTACACTGTAGCCCGCAAATAGCAGGGTAGGCAAAGCCTAAAATAAAGTGTCCAGATACTCTGTTCTCTACTAAATTAAAATTATATTGATTCAAATATTAGTTTAGAAAGATTTTTGTACTGCGAACAAACTTTTAATTTTATTCAAAATTATGTTTATTTTCTTTAACTTAGTCTTCTTTACTTATTTCAGATGTAATAAAACTGAAAATCAATCACAAAATATTGTCAGCCGATCTCCAACACTCTTTGAACTCAGTGGCCGAGGAACAAGAGGTTCTAGAGGAATTAGATTCGAAGATCGATATTAAGAAACCTAATACTTTTTATGTCGTTCAAAGGAAGCCATTGTTCCGAGATGTGTGGGTCGGCAGTGAGAGGGTTGCCTTCTTTAGAGACGTTAAAGGTAATTTACTATGACGTTAAAGGTATTTATTTTATTTTTGTGCCGTGTGATCCCGGCCTAGAATAGGATCATCCTGGTACTGGTGGTGTCGTAAGAGGCGACTAAAGTACGTGTGGTAGAGTCACGTCGCCAGCAATGGCAACACGCATGGGCAGACTCGACCGGATCATTACCACCCCCGGCATTTAAAACCGGCGTGAAGTAGTGGCTTTATGCCACTGCGTTTCGCATCAGGTAATGCCGGGCTCCGGAGCCCAACCCACCTGCAGCTCCTCTGGTGTTGCAAGGGGTCGTGGGTGGCGGTAGTAACTTACCATCAGGTGACCCGCACGCTCGTTTGCCTTGTCTTTTCCATAAAAAAAAAGTAGGTTTGGCGAGTTGTAGCCGCCCTGAAGTTGAAAAATAACAAAAATTCTAAAATCAAATCTGCACAGCCACCTATGTTCAGGGAGGCCACGATTCGTCGACATTTCTATAAGTCTAGCTTTACTAAGAAGATAAGTAATAAGAAAATTTATTTGATTATATTAATGTGTATAAAACTAAAATTATATTTTCAGTTATTCTTTAGGGTTCCGTATCTCAAAATGGAAAAACCCTTGTAGGATCCCTTATAGGATCACTTTATTTTCCTTCTGTCAAGATCTCGAGATTGCTTAGAGGTTCGCGTAGAGGTTGAAGTTTATATCAAATATTGATTTTATTATTCGTTATATCTATGGTCCTTTGAAGAAACTTTTATAAGACCCTATGTATAAAGTAGATAATGAAAACATAATATTGTTAATTAAATCTGCCGTAATGTAGAGGCGTCGTCGTGCCCCGATGGGACAAGGGCGCGACTGTAAACCAAACGGTTATGAATTCGATGCCTACTCGAAGAAAAGTAATATTTACTTATTTAGAAAACATATAAAAATTTGAACGTAGCGGGACTCGAACCAGCGCCTCCTGGAAACCGACCAGGCGCTGACCGCTAAGCCATACGTTCTCATCGAGCTACGTCGAAATTTTTATACGCTTGTTACAACTTATTTATGTTGTTAGCATCTCTGTAGGGAGATTTTTACAAATTTCCGCTACCCAAAGATAATTACTAAGAATTATAGTTTGGCAAGAGAGAAACTATTTTTTAAACATTTTTAAAGTGTTATTCCACACTTAGGAAAGAAAATACTTGTTTAAATTTTTATACGTTTTCTAAATAAGTATTTTCTTTCCTAAGTGTGGAATAACACTTTAAAAATGTTTAAAAGTAATATTTAATATTTTCATTACTTCGCTCTGGTAACGAGGCAAACTACAGCGTTGAGTTTCGTCACTCAACATGCAACGCCGCAACTCAATATTTATATAAATCAGCTCCATGCTGCTTACTCCGTTCCCCACTTACCGCCGAATTCTGGAGGCATTGCGTGTTGAGTGGCAGAACACCACATTTTGTCTCTACACCAGAGCGAAGAAAAGAAAACATAAATTTAAATAAATATTTCATTTTCTCGAATGGGGATCGAACCCACAACCAGTAGGTTTTAGTATCACACTTTGTACCCCTGCGCCACGACTGGCCTCACAATATTTATATTATTATCACTATTTATATAATTTGACGAACAGTGGATCTAAAAGAAGGTCTCTTCTCTTAGGTATTTTCTCTACCTACGCTGCCATATGCGTGATACAGCGTGAAAGTTAAATAAAACATATCAATAAAAATGCACAAAATACGTAATAAATAAGTCATAATTATCAAATTCGAATACATTATTATCGGAACAATAAAATGTAATCTTTTTCAAAACTGAACTCATTCGTATAAAATATCGATTCAAAATATTTATATTTAAAGTGCGACATTGATCGATAATATTTATGTAAATTTCAAACTGATAGCCAATTTTTAGATACTCAGGTCTTAACCGGTCAGAACTAAATAGTACTGTTTTACCAGAGAACTGATAAAAGTGACAAGAATACGGTATAACACTAAAATGTCCAATTGTTATTAAAAAAAAATGTTATTATCGCACGTTAAAAAAAATGAGATCAGTCGTGGCGCTGAGACAAAGTGTGACGCGATTGGTTGTGGGTTGGATCCCCACTCGAGGAAATTAAATATTTATTTACACTTATATTTTCATTTCTTCGCTCTGGTGTCGAGGCAAAATACAGCGTTGAGTTCCGCCACTCAACACGCAATGCCTCCAGAATTCGGCAAAAAGTGGGGAACGGAGTGACTTAACACTAGGACTCTGCCTACCCTGCTGTGTGCAATAACATATACTTAATTAATATAATTGTAAATTCCAAATTCCAGCATTACCAACGCTAATCGAAGCACTCCAAAACTGGATATATGAACCCTCAGTGCTCACCGGATCTCGCTCTGAGCTGCCGGATTCAGCGCGACAGGTTCGATTCCCGCCCGGAGAGTACCACGTGGTGTTGTCCGTGGTGCATCCGACCCCGCACCTGTTGAAAGTGGAGTTCGACGCTAAGGAAGCGGTTGAAGGTTCGTTTTTTTTAATGCTGAAATATGTAGTTTTAAATTTAAAAAGTAGATCTCATGTATTTGGTTTTAAGTGTCTCTGTGACATTAGGTTTTTTTTCTGTTTACTTGTAGGTGTTTTTTTTTACACAAATTGAATAAGGCAAAATCAAAAAGTCTGGATTGTCGTTAAAATTTAATACCTACAGGAATATGTCTAGTTTTAAGCCTAGTTTGAGTGAGAAACAAAAAATAATAATTTTTGGGGCTAATAATTTGAAATATTTATTTAATAATAATTTTCATTTATTTGCCTTATCGAGGCAAAGCGCGGCGTTGAGTTCCATGGGAACGGAGTGTCTTAACACTAGGTTCCCTCTGCCTACCCTGATGTGTGCGGGATACAGCGTGAAGCGGATTTTTTTTCCATTTACTAAAATAAACTTATTTATAAAAAAAGTTTGCAAAAATAGCATTTAGTTGCACTCGGTTGATTTTTTCTTATTTTTTTTATTTTAATGTTTTTCCACAGATTATATCGGATCGTTTGTAGATGAGCTCTCTGAATTACACAACTTCACGCTGAAGTCGCAGTGGCTCTACCAGCTGGACTTCGACTTTGAAGTTAAAGATGTAAGTTTCATTATATTTTTGTTTTATAATATTTTAAAGAACCGGGACTTGAACCTGCACCTCTTGGAAATCGTTTAAGCGCTATGAGAACTAAGCAATACGTTTTTAAAAAACTACGTCAAAATGCTAAATGGTGTAAATTTTGTTGTTTTCTCAAAATATATTTTTCTGTCCTTAGTGTATAGCTACATTTTAAAATGTTATAAGATATCAGTTATTTATAAATTTTAACATTAATTTACATTATTTTTATTTTATTTATATATTCTTAGATGCGTGCGTTTTTGGTTTATAGCAAAACACACATTTAGATTAGTTATGTTTGTTTGCTTGTGTTGGGATTTTGGCAGTATTTAAGGAGATGAATAAAAAACGTTGCACTCGGTACACTTGTTACAACGAGAAGCGTTTATTATAAAAGAAAAAACAGATATCGCGACGAAATATTTGTAAGGTGGACAGAAAACAAAATAATAATATTGCTCGTATAAATTATATAGGCGCTTTGCGTGAACACCTCCCCGCGCGTTGAAAGTCTCTCTTTCAACCAGATTCTTCTCCCTCAGAATAGGCAGGTAATGGGCAGATTTTACTGAACGATCTGCGAAGGATACCACTGGACGTCCTTACATCGGCAANCATGGTTCTAAGCTTCTTCTCTGCATTTGGTGGGATCAGCAGGGCGTAATTTATTATGAGCTGCTTAAACCTAATGAAACTATCACGGGAGCTCGCTATCGACTTCAGTTGATGCGTTTGAGTCGCGCTCTGAAAGAAAAGCGGCCACTATACGAGCAGAGACACGACAAAGTGATTTTATTACATGATAATGCTCGGCCACATGTGGCAAAACCAATCAAAACTTACCTGGAAACACTTCAATGGGAAGTTCTACCCCACCCGCCGTATTCACCGGACATAGCCCCCTCCGATTACCACTTGTTTCGGTCGATGGCGCACGGTTTAAGCGAGCAGCGCTTTCATTCTTTTGAAGAAGCCGAAAAATGGCTTGATTGCCTCGAAAGATGAGTCGTTTTTCCGACGGGGGATTCAATTGCTATCATCCAGAGAGATGGGAGAAAGTGGTCTCTAATGATGGACAATACTTTGAGTAATGTCATTATTAGTGTTATATTTTAATTTTTTTTTTTTTTTTCTTTCCGAGTAATCAATTGATATAGGTTCAGAAAACTTAAATTCAGAGCAGCCACGACTCGTCAAATATAAAATATAAAATACTATACTTGTGTTCTTTTATTCTAAATATATAAAACTAGCGATCCGCTCTCGATTTCGTACGCACGTACGCGTTCGTATTATGTAGTTCTAACATATTTTTTTATGTAATAATTTAAATTACTTCTGTTTTCTAATAACACAATCACTTCACACATTTTTTTTAATTTTTATTAATTTTGGCGAAGTAAATACTTTATATTGATATTATTACTTTTTTTATAAACATTTAAACGAAACGAATATTAAATATTAAGGGGAGCTTTCGAAAATAGAATATTGACAGCATTTAAATCTGTTGCACCGATAATGAGATTAGCGTGAACAATCGCGCATACAGACAAACAACATTTAAAAAAACTAAAACTTCCATATCCATAAGTACATAATTTGTGCAGGTGGCAGGCCCGCCCTCCTACAGGTCGGTGTCGGCGGCGCGCCTGCCGCTGCTGCTCACGCGGCTGGAGGCGCGCGCGGCGCACGTGGGCGAGCGCGCCGCCGTGCACGCGGCGCTCTACGCCGCGCCCTGCCACGTGGCGCCCCTCGTCGTGGAGCATGGTGGGTGGGAGTAGTTGGGGTCGACCCTATTTGATGCTTTTCGTCTTTTCGCCGGATATCCCTGAGTGGCGGAACTCAACGCCGAAGTTTCTTTTGCCAGAGCGGGGAAATGAAAATAATTAATATCCTCTCATAGACATCAAGTGAGAGAGAGAGTGAGATCATAGATCTACATTAATGGCGTTAATATAAAACGCCATCGTAGTCAATGTACATAGTATTATAGTACAATGGCATCTTTTATTTTTTTTTAGCTTCACGTTGTATCCCGCAGCACAGCAGAGTAAGCAGAGGAAATCTGGAAACCTAGTGTTAAGACACTTTTCCCATTAAAATCTTTCCATTTACCACTTTTCGCCGAATTCTGTAGGCACTGTGTGGTGAGTGATGAAACCAAAGCGTGGAAAATTATTAAAATAAATATTTCATTTCCCCGAATGGGAACCGAACCCACGACCGTTGAATTTACACGCGTTCAACACGCTTGTGACCCTTAGGCACGGTGGCCTGTTCACGAGACCGTGGGCGGAAGTTATCGCTTATCATCAGGTGACCTGTACGCTTATTTACCTTCTCTTTTTCCAGAAAAGAAAATTAAAATAAATTAAAATCAAATCCAGTCGTGAGGCCAGTCGTGGCGCAGTGGCACGAAGTGTGACTGTAAAACCGACTGGTTGTGGGTTCGATTCCCACTCGATGAGATGAAATATTTACTTAAATTTATATTTCCATTTCTTCGCTCTGGTGTCGAGGCTAAACGCGGCGTTGAATTCTGCCACTCAACACGCAATGCCTCCAGAATTCGGCAGAAAGTGGGGACCGGAGTGTCTTAACACTAGGTTCCCTCTGCCTACCCTGCTGTGTGCGGGATACAAATATATATACATAAAATCATGACTGTAATATTCTATATATATTTCTATGTAATATTCTATATATATTATACACTAAAACATTAAAATATCTTTCTGCTTCATATACCATTTATTGTCTGACATACTCGTATATTAATAACAACCGTTGCTAAGCAACCCGATTATAAAAAATCCTAATGTATTCTATATATATTACAACGACAATAATATAATATATATTTTCACAGATAACAAAATACAGTCTCCAATCCAAGCGTTTATTTCTCCAAAATGGGGGGCAGTCATATTGGGGAACCCCACGAGGGAGGAATGTGAACAAAAAATATATAAACCTGACGTCAATGTTATGATGGGCACATTTGTGGCACAGCTGAGGAAGTTGCTTGGTATTACTGATAAGGTAGGCTTTTTGTGGGAATATTTAACATTCGATTAAAAATTGGCACAGCGTTTCTCTGTTAACGCGACGATTGTGAATTCGATTCCTATTTTGCGGAGTGGCTAATTTTTATTTCTTCGCTCTGATAACAAGACAAAGCGTTGCGTTGATTTCTGCCATTTAACAACCAATGTCTGGAAAATTGAGCAGAGAGTGAAACGTGAGGAGTGTCACGTAATATCTTAACATTGGGTTTTCTCTGTCTATTCTGTTATACGCGGAGTACAGTGTGAGTGTAAGTTTTTTGTGTAAGATGGCGTAACTAGAAAGCTTATAATAGCTTAATCAGAAAGTATTAACAGATTCTTAGTAAACTTTAGATTCAGTCTCAATTCCTACTTTAATTTAAATTTGCAGAATGCCGAACTCAATGCCGCGCTTTGTCTTTTACCAGAACTAGGAAAAGAAAATATTAAATATTACTATTTCTCTGAATGGGAATCGAACCCACAACCGTCGCGTTTAGTCACATAGACAGCTTCGCCACGACGACCTCATGTACGCACCAGTACTAGTGCACGTGCATTCTATGCATTAAATAAAGAACTAAGTGTCAACGCTCTCTTAAAGATCGCTACATGTTCCGCCCTAATTCGATATAATTGATTTGATTGATTCAATTAAATCCATTGACAACTCCACTTTATTTTTACTGAAATAAAAATGAAACAAAAGAAATATATTAAATAATAAAAATATTATTTCCCTGATCGTATATAATAAATCTTTTTTATTCTCTTTCCTCAGGAACCTATACAAAAAGCGCATTTAGAAGTCCTCCGTTCAGTGTCTCCGCGTGCCTGGGAAGTCGATTCTCTCCTCCGCATCAGGACGTTGGAGCAAGTGACCTCAGCTGAGCGGAGTCTTAAGTCACTGTCGAAGTTACTTGGTAACCACTTGTATATTTAATTTGAACCTAGGACTACACTACATACTCTGAGAAGTCAACCTCGAGCCAAGATTCTTTACAAATAGTAATTTTAATGAGATACTTTCCTGGTATTTGGAAGCTATAATCTTAGCCACAAAAAGATACCCCCAACTGGGACTCGAACCTATGACCGTAGCGTTTTTCTCACAAGCTTGTGTAAAATTAAAATAAATTTATATTAATTTTAATTTTGTATTAAATATTTCAGGTGAAATATCAAACATAGTAATTAACGATGAAGTCGGCGCGTCCATCAACCAAGCTGTCATCAGTATAGAGAAGGCCACTAAACTGATGGAGAACGGAGACCTGCTCTCCGCTCAGAGACGCTCCAAGGAAGCCTTCTTAGCAGCGGAAAGCGCTTTTATGGAGCCAAGTCTACTAGCTTTGTTGTATTTTCCTGATGATCAGAAGTAAGTTTTTATTATTTTATTTTTTTCTCAATTTTCTTTCACAAGCGTGTTAACTGTAAACGCGACGGTTGTGGGTTCGATTCCCACTCAAGAGGATGAAATATTAATATTTTGATTTCCTCGCCTTGGTAATGAGGCAAAGCGCAGCGTTGAGTTCCGCCACTCAACTCGCAATACGTCTGGAATATTTTGACACTAAGTTCCCAGATTCCCTCTGCCTACCCTGCTCTCTGCCGAATATGCTTTTAAAGACAAAATGTACTATGCCATTTTTTCCCCTATTTTAAAATACATATAGTGTGTTGGGTGGGGGCTCTGTGGCAAATTATTGTGTAACTAAAAGAGAAACCATTTTTTTATAATTATCTAAAATGAGGCCGGTCGTGGCGCAGCGGCACGAGGTGTGACTGCGAAACCGACTGGTTGTGGGTTCAATCCCCACTCGAGGAGATGAAATATTTACTTAAATTTATATTTCCATTTCTTCGCTCTGGTGTCGAGGTTAAGCGCGGCGTTGAGTTCTGCC